>CATIWQ010218674.1:0-37340 GCA_949673415.1 Euphorbia schlechtendalii | reverse complement strand
TAATATTGTTGTCCAGGTTTATATAATCGTTTTAATTCATTTGCACTAGATTTAGAAAAGTCATTTCATGTGTTGCTCTGTGGTGAATCATTGAACATCTGAGTGTCTAGAACCGATTATGTTAAATTAGTCTAGTGAATGTAATAAATTTTTTGAACTTACATGTTTTCTTTGCTATACTTATTTCATAGGAAAACTCTATATATTTAGAATCTCTAGTCTTCCATGCATATATCTATCTATTCTTCATTCTAATCCTCCGAACTAAAATCCAAAAATATTTTATTTTCTTTATTCCATTTTTATTGTTGATCTTTAGAGCTAGTCTTTCTCTATGAGATCGATATCTTTTAAAACTACATCGTAACTGTATACTTGCAGTGGTCACCATTTTTCTTTTTAGTTAAGCAGTACTGACAACACCTGTTCGTATTTTGAATTTATATCTTATCAGTAGGAAAGTGGGAGACAAGGTTTGTGGCTTCATTATGAAATAAAAAAATCCTAGGAGTTATTAAAGTCGAAACCTTGCGAACATTCTGGAGCCTCTCTTCTTTCCTCTCTCGTTACCCCCCTTCCCAAATTGACTGAATTTGCCAGCTCGAATGAGTATATGCACTTCTTCTACAAGCATGCGACAGTCATTTGTGCGATGTCCTCTGGCTCGGTGGAATTCACGGTAGCTCTCTGGGTTTCAACCTACCATTTGTCCTTCTTGCACTTTGGGGAACCGTATGTTCTTCTTCTCATTGGTCTTTTTTATAGCCACTAGGATTTGGTTGAGTGGGGCATTTAGCGTAAGTTGGCTGGCCCATGGGACATTTGTTTTGTAAGGGTGATACCTCTCTTCCCCTCTGCCTCTTTTGGGCGGTCGCTCATCTCTCCAGTCATGGTACCTTTCATCCCCTTTGCCTTTTCTAGACCTATTCATTTCATCCACTTCGATCATACTTTTTGCTATGACGATCATTTGAGTCGTATCTCTGGGTCATCTCGTGATGATCTCTGTTTGCAGCCTATCATTTCTCGTACCTCTAATGAGGGCTTTTTTGGTGGAGCTGAAGTCAAGGTCATCTATGCTAATGCAGACTTCGTTGAATCGGTGTATATACAATCTGAGTGATTCTTCGGGTTCCTGGATGACTTCGTGGAGCTACTGGCTCACATATGAGGCGGGGGTGGATCTAAGGAAGTGTTTGCAAAAAATTTCTCTTAATTGGTCCCAAGAGCTGATGGAGTTGGGCTTTAGTTTATGAAACCAATAAGAGGCTGGTCCAGTCAACGTCTATTTGAAGTACCGGCATATATAGGCCTCTGGGGTGTACATCATCTCCATTCTATTTATGTAGCATCTCACGTGCACCACAACGTCATCTCTCCCATCGTACAACTTTGGGAAGACTGGGGAAATGAAGTAGGGGTTGAGCTACATTCCTAGGATCTTTTTGGTGAAGGGGGAGAGTCTCTTTTCCATTAGGGACTCCTGATATGGGACTGCTAGGTCTTTGAGCAACTTTTTGATGCTTCCACGCAGCTTGGGGTCAATCTCTATGTCACTGTCTCCTTTATTAGCGACGTCAGATGGCTCGGATCCGGAAGGTGGCTGCGACAGGGCTCTTGATGTTGGCGCATAGGGGTTCATCCATGCTGGCGGGGTGGTTCCCATGGTATAAGGCATTTGCATCCCCATTAGAGGTGTTGGCGCTCTGGCCAGAAGGTAAGAGTTTCCACCTGGCGTATTAAAAGCCTAATATGTTGCGAGCATTTGAGCCTGTGCAACGGGATTCGAGGTAGCTCTAGGTTGAGGAATGGTTAGCGTCGCCTACGGGGCTACAGATGTGGGAGCCGAGATCTACATTTCTGAGGTGGTGGGAGCCGTGGCCCCATGTTCTTGAGGTAGAAATAACTCTCTGGCAAGGTTGGGTTGAATTGGGCCATCGTTCGGGATTCCTTACAGAGTGTCCGCCTCAACGTTGTACTGTTCTACGAAGCCTATTCTAATCACTTGCTGTTGCTCGGGGGAATGTTATATTCCCTGAAGATCCGTAGCATCTGCTCCACTGCATTAGGGGTGCCATTTGGGGGTGTTGAAATTGATGTTCCTACATCCATGAGTCCATCGTGAGTGCCTTGGATGGCTCTGGTGTTAGAGGGTTGAGGGCCATCATTAAACTCTACCATTTTTGTAAGGTTGTTCCTACACTTAAAAAAGGAAATGCAGTAGTTTCCGCAATAGGGTGTAATCGAGAATACAAAGAAGGTCTGATAAAAGTAGGAATGACTTTATAAGTAGTATTCGAGATGAGATACTTATTAGGTTGTTCGAAGATGTGTAGCGAACCAAAATTCTCACCGAGGCAAGTAAGTTTGGTCCACGCTCACCACACCACTGAAAGTTCCAAATCTGAATTTGACTCTAACATTGTGGAACTTCAGATTATGTCGGACTGATTATCGTATGATTCTTCCTGCAAAACGGATTAAGATCAAAGAGGATCGAGGCTATTTCCCCCGGGGAACCTCCGATGCTTAAGTTAGTTATCGTGGGCTAATTATATGAACAGAGTTTTTATAAATGGTTGTGTAGCGTAGAAAGAATAAGAATTCAGAGGAAGTGAGGAACCTATTATGGAGGAGGCCATCCGCTATTTATAGGCTCTTTGGGATCCCCAATGAGTTTTGACTTATTCAAAATGAGATCATGATCCCTAAAGATAGGGAAGACCGGGTCCAACCCTATTAGTTCCTTGATTTTAGGGAACATATAGAGATCCACTTGGCAACTTCCTCCAGCTCGATGAACGTTGTCTCACTCATCGAAGCGGCAATATCTTCTTGCGAGTGAATGCACCGTACATGGAATCACGAGACGGGTCCTCTTATAGGTAAAGGGGGAATGATCCGTCGAAATAATGGTCCACCTTAGTGAAGTCACCTCACAATACGAGGCGGGCCTTCTTTTGTGCAGAAGGAGCGCAGCTCAACAAACAGGCCGTCGGATATGGTCTTGGGAATGAGGCGTATCTAAAAATATGGCCTCTTATCACCTAGTCGTAATATCATAGACAAATGAGATGCGTGATTGATTCCCCAACGTTACAAGAAGGAATGGATTTGAGAATTGATTCGTTGAAATTAGGTTTCAATAATAGAATTCTTTGACGTCAAAATGGTGAGGACAAAGCGACGATGATGGAGCGACGACGGGTAACATCAACAGCAATTGGAAGAGAAGGGGAAACCAGAAGAAAGGGGCCGGGGGAAATAGATCGGATGAAAAAGTGAAGGAGAGAGAAAGGGGATAGTTTATATATCTCATTATTTTCATGTATTTTATTTTAATATTTATTTTTCTTAATAGTTTTTTCTTTCAATTATAGGGCGGGAGAATTGGCGCCGTCAAATTTTTCCTATCCATTGCCATTTTGGGCAACATTAAACAAAAAGTGTTGCAATTGAAAGTGTATTTAACATACATTTTTGTCAATTGCATCACTTTTTGAACACTTTTTCAAATGTGATGCAATAGATTGATTTTTTCATAAAAATTGTAACACTTTTTAGCAACCCAGACAGTTTCTGTTACAACAGGCCATCTATGGCATAGTGCACGAACGGGATCTCCAACCAAGGGCTAAGCCAGCGGATCTCAGAAGCTTGATATGAACCTAGAGTCTCGACCCAAGCCCCTTCACTCAACAAGCGATGGTCCTTCCTGTTGAAACCTCGAGGGCCATAATACGAAGGGAGATACCGAGTCTTCCGTAAGCGAGGATCAATAGTCAAGCGAAGCTTCTCCAGCAACCATACCTAAACCAATTTGTTTGTTTAAACAAACAATGAAAATCACAAAGAAAAAGGGGTAGAAAGGAAAACTACCTCAAGTAAGGTAAAGTGGTCTCCCACTAAGTCCGGGTTCACTGAAGTAGCATCTAGGTGAACCAAGCCCTCAGCTAAAGCCAAAGCTACCGGAGAAAGGCTGGTAGAGAGTGGGTCAATGATAGATAGTAAATGGAAAGGGGTGGCTGCTCCAACCCCACAAACAAACTCCACCAAGAGGAGTAGAGCCACCATCGAAGGCCACGCAAGATGAGTGCTAGGTGTAGTCTCACACCATTTAAGGACGGCATCAACCCGGAAATCGCCAGCGTTAAGAGGAGTTAACAAGAAGCACCCACTGGACTCCAAGTTCCATAAACCCTTCAACTTATCCTCACCCGCAAATTGGGAAGAAGGAAAAGCGAAAGTAAGTCTCACGGGGAATGCTAGAGTTAGGTTCTTCTTAAAGGGAAGCCCTAGGATATCATGGTACTCCTTGAATAAGGGGCAAAGCTCGAAGTCGGCAAAATGGAAGACATGAGTGGCAGGGTCCCAAAACTTTAAGGTAGCACAAATGAAGGCCATATTCGCAGGTCTGAAGGCGAAGTATTGAAGACCCCGCAGCCCAAAGCTCTCAAACCTTGGCCAATGAAAAGAGCTAAAGGAAATTCCTCAAGACCTGTGTCACCTACATAGATTAACCACATCAATTTGCATTAACATTCATTCATGCATATACAAGACATTCACAAACAAGAAAGCATATTCATAAAATAAAACACTACAGGTAAAGATCCGGTGCTCAAAGGCCAAAGTCCTCTATTTCTTCCATAAAATTTGAATTTTTTTTGGAAATTCTACAAGACGAAGCTATCTAAAAGATTTGATTCGAAATAAAAAGAAGAAAATAAAACTAAAAGCTAAAAGAGAGCTCCTAAGCATGCGTCACCTACACGCCAGCTCCACCCACCAGATCTCGGGGCATCATGGTGGATATCTTAAAATCCTCGGGACGTAGCCTCTTAGAATCACCATCTGCTGAACCAGATACAGGGGGAGGATGGGGAGCGTGAAGAAAACCAGCATCCCAATCTGGAGTAAGGAGCAGCCTACCATCTGCATCATCGAGAAAGGACTCAATATCAAATGTAAGAGATTGGGCAAAGCCCAAGGTGGTAGCTCGCGCATCCGCTCGAGCCCTCCTGCTGCGGCATTTTCCCATAACAACTCCTGGTACTAGGCCTCCAAACTTTGATGGCAAGCCTCCAGACTCTGATGGCTAGCCTCCAAAGTCTGATGATGAGCCTCCAGACTCTGATAATGAATACCTAGCTCCTGGTGGCTAGCCTCAAGGCCATGGTAATGAGCATTTAGACCCTGGTAGCTAATATCCAATGATTGGAAACGACTATCGAGCTCCTAGTAGCGCCGCTCGAACTCATCACTCCTCGCCGCCATCTCTTGCAATCATAAAAGCATACCATGGAAATCATATCCATATACATAAAAACATGACATTTCATGCATAGCATATGATAGATCAAGAAAAGCAACATACCCGATCCTACGAACACATCATATCCCTCAGCGTAAGGGAATGTTTGGCCACTCTGTCCATGTCCTCACATACAACCTGCAGAATAAACGAGCATTAGAACACCCCTAAAAAATTGCTACGCTAAGGTTGAGGGCTAGGCATTTAGTCAAAGACTCACGTGAGTAGCGTCAGAAGGGTCATAGGCCAACATGTGGTAGCTTGAAGGGAGAGACACCTGTCGCGGGGTCCCCGTGAAACCCATCAGGCAGAAAGAGGAGTCAAGGGGAATCGTGAACCTCCCCTCGATAACACTAGAGGAAGATGTGCTTGTTCCCCTAGCTAAAGCATTCATGTCAGGAACAAAAACTCTCTTCCGAGCAAACTCCTACAAGGATAGATAAACTGTCAGAAATAGGTTTAATATAAAGAAAGTGATTAACACATTTCATACCCGACTGCCCACGCCGGTGCCACTGGTACCCACACCATCCACTTCCTAGCTCCTAGCTTGTGTAAGAGGTTGTACCACCTCCGGCTGAGTCTCTGGATGAAGCGAGAGCAGCCTCTCCTGAATAAATGCCTCATAATCACCATGCTGACCAGAGAGCCTCACACCGTGCTCCTCAAAGAACAGCTGCCGCTCCTCAGGGTCGGTGATCACCAGGTGCACCTAGAATAGCCTAGTGGGAGGCGTAGGAGGAATGCCTCATAATCACCACGATGATGATCCAAATCCCTCTTGATACCCTTCGCCATGTGATAGCTAGGGAGACCTCTCTAGGGGTTGCGATCCATGTAAGAAGAAAGAACAGCAAAAGTCAAAATAAGGTGAAAGACAAATGTAATCATGAAGATCCTCACCTTCTCGAGTGTCAGCTCACAGAGATGCTGGTAGTAACCAGTAGAGTCTAGTACTCGAAAGATGAGCAAATCCGGACCATACAGAGAGTGTCATCCGGAGCATCAGCAAAACGTGGGGTGGGGAGGAAACCGTAAAAGAAGGCCCATGCTTGCAAAACCAAAAAGTCAAGTAAGGATAGTAAAGTAATAACCAACATTCATGAATCGCGAAATAAACCAACTATACTTGGAGAATCATGGGACAACACCTCAATGACAATAAGTGAACCCGCGTCACCAAATCAAAGGTAAAATATATCTCGGCTAAGATCGCCCGAGGCTAATGAAGGCCACTAATGCTATCTAAGTCCGCTAATGGCTCGATCAATCCATAGTTGATCTCGCTATTCAAGACTAGGAAAAATTCATGCTCAATAAAGTGATCAGGAAGGAGCGAACGTATAGCGAAACCTCGGCAGCTGAAATAGACCGTCGACCGGTCTAATACTCCACAAGCACACTGTAACGCAATGCCTGACCCCTCGGGTTAACACCAAGTAAATCTCTAATGCGATGATAAGTGGTGAGAGCCTTAAAGAATCGCTCCAAGAAAGTGTCAAAATGAATCACAGTGCCAGTCTAGGGCAAGCTTGTAATCGCCACCACGTCAGATGGGGTGATAGTAACCTCCCCGATGGGAAGATGAAAGGTATGTAAGACATCGCTCCACCTCTACACCAATGCAATGGAAGTCACATATGGCAGTAACATAGACCTCAAAGATAGGCCAGATCACCAAACCTAATGGCATCGATAGCCTCGATAAACTCCGAGCGGGAAGAAGCATAGCGCCACCAAGTTTGGAAGGTAGAATACCCACCCTTGTGGCGAAGAGAAGAGGATTGCAAATAGGGATAGATATTTTGCACGCATTTAAAATAAAATATATATATATATATAAAATAATATATATACTAACGAGCCGTAGAGACCCCGAGGGGCATCGCTCAAAAAATCCGACGAGGCCCCGAGATTCCGACGAGGATCAGAATCTCTGGTGAGGGACCTATATGGCTCTTGCCAGAATCTCTGGTGAGGGCCCTTTACGACCCTCACTAGAAAATCCGGTGAGGTCCTTAAGGGACCCTCGCCAGAAAATCTAGCAAGGCCCCCACCAGAGAATATGGTGAGGTCTCTGAGGGACCCTCACCAGATTTTATCCACCGGAATTTGTTTTGGCGGATCCTAAGTCGTTTTTTCTTTTTCCTACACTTTTCTAGACTAAAATTCCATGACATGGTCTAGTTTTCAGTTCGAATCTACCACTAAGTAGCATAAGATTACATAAAAAAGGGGGAAAAGTTAAAAATAAAAATGTTTTTAGTAAATACCTCTATCCGCGACAAAAGGAGCTGGGCCGGAAAGTCAGGATCTAGCGTATCTATGGGGGTGGAGGAAGTAAACCCCAACATGGTATCTGTCACGCTCAAGCCATATGCGGTGTCAATGTCCACAGGGAAAATCCCAGCCTGATCAGTAGGCTGGGGACTAAGATTAGAGGGGAACCGGAGTTGCCTGCCAATGACCTTTGATAACATTTTGTTTGCCAGAGAGAAAGAGGAGGAAAAGGTTTAGAGAGAGGAAGCAATTGTAGAGAATGGGGAAATAAAGAATAAGGAGCCTTATTTATAAAGAAAATAAATAGGACACACCTATTTATTGTTTTACAATAAAAGCCTCCTAACACAACGAAGCAATGCACGGGACATTCCCGATCTTCCCTAAACTCATTTGATTTATTTATTTTTCTATGTTTTAATTTTTGATTGAAGGGGTAAAAATTTTTCTCTGCATAAACTCAATCAAATAATTAAAACATCTGTTCTAAAAAATGTATTAACATTTTCTCTAATTTGCCACAGGGAAAAAGCTCAATTTTCTACTAAGGAACATAACCGAAGTAGTAAACAGGAGTCCAATCCGGTTTGCTTTTCAGGCAACCTAGTTTGGTAATTCAAACAAAGTCAACTGAGGGTCAACTCAAAAGGGTTACATAATGACCACATCGGGTACGCTCATAAGGGGCAGTAAACACCAAATTATCTCTGAAGAAAGAAACAGATGACCCAATTATAGCACGGCGCCCGAAAGGAAGGCCCATGTTTCTATCAATGGAAGGTAAGGAAATCATTAACCACACCAGTCAGGTACTTTCTCTATCCCTTCGCTCTTTTCATATGATTGTACTGGCTATTTAACCAATAGCAATCACACGAGGGGAGATGTGAGCACGGGATTTTGCACCAACTCATGCGTTCGATGATGACAGCTTTTTCAGGATTTTATCCTTGAATCACACAATTGTCGAGTATCCGAATATCTTCAATGGGAGTCTTCCTCGTCTTTGAATTTAAAAGGACTTTTCTCATAAAATTATTTTCCTTTTATTTCAAAAATTAATTAAAAAATATGAAAATACATAAAATACATGAAAATATGAAAAAAAACCGCAGAGAACCGGATTCGGGACCTGCCTTCTGGCGAGCCTCGCTAAATTTCCTACCTTTTTTAGATTTTCAGGACTTTTTCCTATAAATAGTACGAGAATTTTCGATATTCGTGGACAGGGTAATTTTTAAAAAAATAACATAGCTTTGAGAATTGTATTTGATTTCGAGAATTAAACAATTTTTTTTCAGATTTCACAACATTTTCTACAACCTAAACAAAAGATGATGCGGACTACTTCCTAGAGTTGATCGGAAATCTTCGAAGTGGATTCGTTCCGTAAGGGTAAGCCTCTAAGTTCCTAGAATTGCAAACCCCGTGTTCATTATCTGTTATTTCTTCTTCTCTGATTTAATTTGTGGACCTAGGAATATTATTGTTATATTTTATTCTCAAAGTTTTAATCTTCTTTCTTCATCTGTAATTTCTTTATTAATGGAGATGCATGCTAGAATACCCCCACGAAGGGAATGAAATATATTCCCAGATAGCAGCCCCCACCATTTTACCATGCGAGTAATTTAATTAATTAAAAAGAGCAACCAACGTGTTAATAAAATGAATCATTTTATTTTCAATAACAAATCTATTATCACGATTTTTCAATAGGCCACACGGGCCTCGTTGAAACCAAAATCGAGCATATGTGCAATATTGTAATATAATATGTGCTAACCTTTGTGGATGCAGGTAGATTAGGATTGGATGTATACTTAGGATTTTATTTTCCTTTGGGTATCACATTTTAATTATTTTTGGGAAATGTAATTAATAAATTAGGCAGGTGGTTGCATCCCCCAAGGTTTTGTAATTTTTAATCTTTATTTTTCTGCATTTACTTTCCGTATTAATTTACAGTTTTATGGATGTATTTACCACTTTCAAATATACGTAAATCATGCATAATAACTCAAAAATGACCTAAGTACGAAAATGCATAATTAAGAAATATGGTTTTCTATAGATGTAATATAATGTGATCCAATAAGAAATAAGTGACTTATCCCGGACCCGAATCTCTGTGTCTTAGTGGGCCATCCCCCGGACGTTAAGCCTTATCGTACTCTAATTCCTGGAAAGAGCTAATCTAGGTGGCGACTCTACACTAAGAGATGGCAGATTCGGGTTTGACCAATCTAAAAAATGTTTTCGCTTTCTCTACCAAAACCTTCCGGGTCCCCGATCCAGTACCTTTTACTTTTTAAAACACCCCGGTGGACAGCGCCTCTCATTTCGCGTGCTCTCGACCCATCACTCTATGTCATTCCCTCATAAAGAGGTTGGCCAATTTTCTTATGAGTAAAGGCTATGAAGAGGGAAAGCAAATACAACTCTTTTTATCAGGGAAGGAAAGAAGATGTGTTGCTAGTCCAAATCTATGTGGATGATATCATATTTGGAGCAACTGATGAGAAGCTGTATAAGGAGTTTAGTAAGTAGATGAAGAGCAAGTTTGAAATGCCAATGATAGGAGGCTCAACTTTTTCCTTGGTGTTCAAATCAAGCAAACTGAAATGGAATCTTCATTAGTCAAGCTAAGTATGCCAAAGAGGTCCTAAAGAAGTTTAACATGGAGCATTTGAAGCCAATGTCCACTCCCATGGCCACTGATACTATCTTAAGTAAAGATGAAGTTGGCAAACTAGTAGAAAGCAAATTCTACAGAGGAATCATCAGCTCTATTCTTTATCTTACAACTAGTAGGCCTGATATACTATATATTGTGTGTTATCGTACTCGTTATCAAACTGACCCTAGAGAATCTCATCTAGCAACTGTGAAGAGGATTCTTTGGTATTTGCAAGGCTCTCTTGAAACAGGTCTATGGTATCCTAACAACACTTATTTCACTCCAAGAGGATTCACAGATGCTGACTATGGCAAAGACAAGCTCAATAGGAAAAGCACCACAAGAGGATGTCATTTCCTTGGAGAATGCTTAGTCTCATGGTACAACAAAAAGCAAACTTTTGTTACACTGAGTATAGCTAAAGATGAGTGCATGGAAGTAGGAAGTTGTGTAGCACAACTACTATGGACCAAGCAGCAATTGTAAGATTATGGTATCAAGTCTAAGTGTCTCAAAGTTATGTATGATCACAAGAGCACAATTGACCCATCCGAAAACCCAGTTCAACATGGTAGAAGCATGTCAACATTAGATATGAGATCATGTGCTAAGGGGAGATGTCAAGTTGGAGTATGTTCCTTCAGAGGAACAGCGTGCTGATATATTCACCAAACCATTGCTAAAGGAATAGTTTAATATTCTAAGATAACTTATTGGCATGGCAAACCCCATGTGAGGAAGAAGAATCAAGAAATTAGGCTAATTGCTAAAAAGCAAGCCTTAACTTAGCCAAAGAAGATAACACGTGTCTAACACTATTTACATTTTAAAGCAACGTCGTAAGGATTAGTTTCTCGGTTAAAATCAAAAGCCCACATTTTCAAAAGATGTGCTTTTGAATTGGAACAGTTTTCTGCAAAACTCATCATTTTACTAAGACAGTTGATTAAGTATTAATCTCAGCGTTGATTCTAATCAAGTTCTATGGAAGTGCCACGTATCTCTGTGAGTTGAGGAAGTCTATAAAAACAGGAAGGAGATGAAGAGAGGTTACTTGCATTTTTTGAATCCTAATTGTTTCTGAGCAAAAGAACCCTAATTCTCTCTTTCTCAAAATCCTTTATCCTTTTCTCTCTGAAATGGTGATCACAAAATGAATCCTAATTCTCCAAGATGAATCCAAGAAAAGGTTGTTTGTGTACATCGATGGATCATGAAAAAAGATCATCTTTCCTACTGGAACTGTTTTCACTAAGGTGGAATGGATTAAAGATCTGGAGTTTGGGCCAATCTTCAAAGTGAACTATGAGAGCTTGATGCTCAATACATTCATGCACAAAGTGATCAAGCAGCAGAATCTCAATCAATTTCTATTGCTTGATGGCCATACGATTAAGAAGCTGATGAAGGGTTTCTAGTCCACCCTCTACATACTCGAGGGATTTGAGGATGTGCTATTAGTGGAGTTCAACAACGTCTCCTACCTCATCTTCGCAAATTTGGTATCCAGCTTGCTAGATATTCCATTGAAAGGCATCGTACTGAGGAAGATAGGAGATGAGGAGAAAGTGGTTGTCCCAGCAGATTGGGAGCTCCCCACAGATTATGGAGCTGGAGAGATAGCTGCATTGAGGATGAGCTGGGCAACAAGAGCTTGCCATGAGCTACTTGTCAAGTTCCTGCTACCCAAAACTGGTCTTTGAGCATCTGCACCTACTTTAAGAGGTGTGTGGTTTACCATAAGGTAGAGGGTAAGCAACTCAATTGGCCAGTGTCACTTATCCATCACTTGACCAAGGTTACTGCTATCTACGATTTGGGTTACCTCATCACCGCTTTGATGAAGGCAGTGCGGTTGGATATTGCCCTAGTTTTAGATGGAGCAGGGGAGGCATTCATCCCTATGAAGAAAGTGCTAGACATGTCCTACTTTAGCAGGATGAAGTATAAGCAGGTTCACATCCGCTAAACTAAAGCCAAAGACCTGAGGCTAAAGAAGGCAATGGTGGAACCAACGGTGTTGCCTAAGGTAGTACTTAAGGAGGATGAGGATAACTTTGTGATGGACTTAGAGGGCTCTAGCGAGTAGACCAATGAAGATGTACTGTTATCTACTCAATTGGAGAAACTCCCAACCACTACTTCAACCTCCTCTCCCAGGGCGAAAGCTGGATCACAGAAAGTTAGAGCTAGCCTAGTAAAAGAAAGGGCAGGAGTCATGCCTGGCCATCCACAAGTTAGGCAGAGAAAGGCCCTCAAGCTAAAAACTCATCCTTAGAGGGATGTTGAGGTGAGACTACAGGCCAAGGAAGAAGAGGATGATATGGACAAGGAGGAGACCTTGATCAAGAGGAAGTGCAAGCTAGAGGCGACTTAAGTAACTAATGAGTAGGGATCCTCAAAGAAAGGTAAAGAGGACCCTGAAACATTAAGTGCTCTAGTAGCAACCAATGTGGAGGAATTTCTTTCTAAAGCAAGGGGAACTCAACGAAAGCGCTCTGCCACCACTCATCCCATAAAGTGAAATGTTCAAGTAGTGAGCAGCGATGAAGAGGATGTTGGTAAGAATGAAGAAACCTTGAACCAGGATGAATCTGCTCTTCCTGAGGCCAGCAGTCTTAAACCAAATACCACTCAGCTTGAGGATTCTTCTATTCAAGCTAAGTTACTTAAGGTTGACCCATCCTTGGGTTAAATAGAAATCCCCTAGGTACCTATAAATCCTACCCCAATTTCTTCTATAAATCCTACCATCCCAACTTCGGTATATTCAGAAATCCCTTTTATTCCTATACATTCTTCTCCTCAGCCTAAAGCATCTGTAAATTCTCAACCTCTAATCTCTGAAAATTCACTAGTACATATCCCTTCCTCTCCTCCTCCTAATACTGAAACCATTATAATCTCTTCTCTTGTAAAAACCAAGTCTATCCCCATTTCTTCACCTATACAAACTTCTAAACCTACCACTTATTCAAACCCATCTTCTACCCCCTGATCCCTCTAGTTAGGCAAGTTCCTAACACTGAGAACTCCTCTCAACATGGAAAAGTAAGTGGTGATGGTACTAAGGCAAATTTTACAGCAATGAAGTACCTGAACCCAGCAGTAAGCAAGTCTAAGAGGACTTGATTGATACATCCATCTTGGCTTAGATTAAGGGGCTAGCAAGGAAGCAAACCCCCTCTCTAAAAACTGACGCTAAGTTGGATGAAGCAGTTAGCCGTGTGCTGCTATCTCAAGAATTAATGGACTTGTCCGCTAAAACTAAGGTAAAAATTCTTGAGTTCGAGGAACACTCAAGTATTCCTTTTGAATCCATCTACTTTGAAGAGTTTGAGAAGATAGGGGAGCTTATTTGCCATTCACAACCACTTGGTGAAGGGAAGCACCAAAAGTTTAGTGGATAAGATGGCTCCAATCCCAACTGGGCTGTTTGATTCTGCAGCTAAGCTGTCTCCTCTATCCCTACGTCTATTGTCCTTGTTAATGCAGTGGCAAGAAAGATGAAAGGTAGTATTGATACTGCTGCTAAGAAGCTGAGTAGCTTGAACACAACTTTGGTGACTCAAGTTACACAGTTTCATCAGTTCGATGAGGAGCATGCCAAAATAAAGAGGAGCACGGACAAGAATATAGAAGCTATCCATAAAGAAGTGGGGACCACAAAGGATATTGGTCGCAACATGGCTAAGGTGCTAGAGTCCATGTCCAAGCTGGTAATGAGCCAAGACAAGAAGTTGGATCGAGTGCTGAAGGTGGTGGAAGAAACTGGTAAGAAGGTTGAGAAAGCTTTCCTAGACCTTGATGCGCTAGATGAGAAGATGGAGTTTGCCTGCAAGCTTATCAACGACAATATTGATGAAAGAGTATCTAAAGTGCAGAAGGCTCTCATCGATGCTATGGGCAAGCTATTCCTTGAGCCAACTAAGCCTCTTGACTCGGAAACTAGTCTCTTCGTGAATAAAAAGCTTAATTTAATGAAGGATAAAGTCAATAACATGCAGCGAGCTATCAATCAAATGGTCACAACTAGGATGTATGACTCAAGGGATATTGAGTTCACAACTAGATCAATGCACTCAACCTATCCAAGGATGATTAACATGGAGGCTCAACTAAAGATTGTTATCTCTGCTTCAGACTTTCATGATTTGTTGCAGTGCTTCCAACAATTTGCCTACCAAGGAATTGATAAAATAACCCATCTCACGCATTGCCATCATCTACTTCTGGAAAATCTAAATGATTAAGACATCCTGACTCTCAAAGGGAAAGAGCAGCTTGAATAAAAAATATCTCCAACCATTAGAGTAAAGAAAGAGGACTTCCAACCTTCCCTTGACTCCTTTAACTAGTGCCTGGAACAAATTGTAAAGGGCCAGTTAACAAAGGGGGAGAAGGTAGTGGAAGATTCAACAAGGACGGTAGCGTAATATATACACTCCTTAGCAAGCCAGCCTTCGCATCAACCTTAGGATCCTCAATCTCAGCAATCTCAGCAACATCAATCACATCACCAACAGCATCAACACCATCCTTCTTCATCGAGTAATCCCAAAGGCGGAACATCAAGCCCTCAGCATCTTACATAGTTGTAGACTATATATATAGAACTTGTAATAGGGCTTATAATGTAATCTTTGTTTTGAACACTTTTTGGAACTGACTAAGTATCCTTTTGATAATTAATGAACATTACAAGTTTCTCCAACTAGTCAAAGTTAAGAGCTTCTTAACTCAATACTTGTTGTTGAATGCATGTATGTTTCTGATTATAAAATGTTGCAGGAATATATGCTGAGACTAACTCAAGAGAAAAGATGAAGTAAGACAAAGTCCTAATTTGATGAAAAGTCCTCTAAGTATGGGGGAGTTGAGGTGATTGAAAAAGACTCACTCAGTATGGGGGAGTCCAAACTGACTAAGGAAGTCACCCAGCATGGGGGAGTCTTATATCACTTTCCAGGTATCTTGATATCTTTAAACTATTTATTCAATTAATCTCTTCTACCACCTGGCTTGTTATCTGTCCAAAATGGGGGATATAGTTGAACCTAAGTTAACTGTACTTCACAGTACTTAAAACATTTTGGAAATAACAAACTAACTAGGATAGTGAAATTAATTGAGTACTAAGTATAATCTTAATTAATGAAGTTTACTTGAGTTTGTTTAAGGGAAAACAACTTTGTTTAATAAGTAATTAATTAAGTTATGGCTTAAAGTAAGAAAAGATGAGTTGAGCTGAGTATTACATAGTTTATAAGATATTTACTCAGTTGTGCTAAGTTCGCTTTTTAGAGGAAAAGCTGTATATCTTTTACACTTAGAGAAATATTTAACACTTGTGCTACTAACGGTTTTTATGAGAAATAGAATATTCCTTTGATGCTTTTTAGGAGAAAAAGCGCTGAAATTTAAGAAGATATTCCAGTTGCCCTTACAATTAAAAGGTGTCAGTACGGAATGTTGGAGATTCCTCACTAAAATCCAAGACAAAAGGAATCCTTTAACATGCGCCGTTTCTTAGTGTCTCTATACAACTCTGCATCATCAACAAGTTAACGAATGATAGAATTCCACGTTGCATCTCAAGCGCCTTGATAATTGCATAATTACACTTATTATCATATTAATTTTATACACTAAACACTATAGTTTAAGTCATTTTTATACTTCATATAAAAGATTTCACGTGGTATGTAGTTGTTTTTTATGCAAATGCAGATACTAGGTAAATCTTAGGAGTAAAATAATCTAAAGTGGAATTCTATGAAAAAAGAGTGAAAAAGGTGCAAAAAGATGCGTGGAACTTAAAGATTTTGCTTAAGATCAAAGCTGTCAAAGATCGGTGAAGTTACAAGGAGAATTCTAAAGAAAAATGCAATTCACAGTCATGATAACCATTCGCACTCGTGACTTGTTCTTTTTCAAAATAGAAATCTACCAATCAAAGATTCATGGTCGTGACTTGGATAGTTTTCTAGTTTAATCTTCTTAACTACCAATTGCCAGATAAGGATGATCAATCGCCATCAACTACCAACGAATAGACACCTATCAGAAATCAACCAATCATGAAACGGTGCCTATCCATTGTGGATTCGATTGAAGCTTCTCAACCAATCACAATGAAGTGATGTAATCATTCACCAATGGACACAACTCTTGTTATGGATAGACGTAACCCTTCGAACTCTATAAATAGGGCTTCAAGACCTCAAAAGTTTGGGTAGCAACAGTAAGTGGTTCATTAGAGTGCATGAGTGAGATATAGTGTGTGTATAGATAGAGAATTCACTACGTTCATAAGTGTTAGTGAGAAAATGTTTAAGTGATTCTAATCCTTGTTTCGATCACTAGATTTCTCTATATTCTTGAGCGATTGTTGTATATGCAAATCACTTATCAATAAAAGTTTTCGTTCTTTAATATTCATTTGTTCGATATTCGCAAAGAATAGCATCATAGAGGAGGTTCTGTATGGGCCGAGATCAAATTCAAAGCAGACATAGGAATTGCAAGAATTGATGACTCCCATTAAAGAGTGGATGCTGTTTGATCAACTTTAGCTTTCACTTACATACCTTACAACTTTGCTATACTTTCTACTTATACTTTCTATTTCGAAATTTATGATATGTCTATGTGTCATAATGCGTATTTCGTGTTAAGTCTTTTATATTAATAAAGTTATATGAGTTAGAGTTAATTTTAAGAGTAGTTTCGAGGTTAACAATATAGTGTATAATCACTGGATCTATGGTATAACACTATTTAGTGAGCTAACATTTTTGGAATGGTAACTTGCTAAATATGGCTATGTGAGAACGACCAGTACTAAGCATAGTATTGACGTTGTCCAGGTTTATATAATTATCTTAATTTGTTTGCGCTAGATTTAGAAAAGTTATTTCATGTGTTGCTCTATGGCAAATAATTGATCGTCTAGGTATTTTGAACCGAGTCTGTTAGATTAGTTTAGTGAATCGTAACATCTTTGTTGAACTTGCATGTTTTCTTTGCTATCCTTATTTTGTAGGGAAAATCTATATATTTAGATTCTCTAGTCTTTCCTATCTATATTTAATCATTCTTTAAACCCTCTTATCCAAAATATCAAATCTGTTTTATTTTCTTTATTCTATCTTCCTTGTTGATCTTTAGAATTGGTTCCTTCCCTGTGGGTTCAATATCTTTTAAAACTACATCGCAACTGTATACTTGCAGTTATCATCATTTTTCTATTTGATAAGAGGTGCTGACAACACCTATACTTTACGTGAACAAGTTTTTGGCGCCATTAATATATAGCCAAACTCTTTGAGAAAATTTTATTAAACTTATCAGTAGAAAAGTAGCGAACAATGTTCCAAATAGATGTAGAATTTGTAATAGGGCTTATTGTAATCTTAGCTCAGGACATACTTTATGTACTAAGTCATTTTTGACATATCATTAAAATTACAAGTTCCTACCTCAAGTTAAGATCTTAACTTTTTATACTGCGCATGTTTTCTACTACATGTCTAATGATGTAGTACAGAAAATCATATAAGAGACCAAACCTTTGAAGATAAAGCTGAAGTAAAACGATGTCCCAAATCAAAGAAAAAATCCTCCAAGTATGGAGGGGTTGAGCGGCTTGTAGAAGACTCACTCAGTACGGGGGACTTCAAGCTGACTTAGGGAAGTCACTCAGCATAAGGGTGTTTTACATCGCTTTCAGGTATTCTATAATCTCTGAAATATTTATTCAATTAACTTCTTCTACTACTTAGTTTGCTATCTATCCAAAATGGGGGAGATTGTAGAACCCAAGTTAATAATACTTCACAGTAGCGAGTGTTTTGGAAATAGCAAACTGTCTAGGATAGTGAAATTAATTAAATACTAAGTAGACTCTTAATTAATAGAACTGACTTGAGTTTATTCAAGGGAAAATAACTCAGTTTTGCTGGATAATTAATTCAGTTATGACTTAGAGTAGGAAAAGCTGAGTCTGTGCTGGAAACTACATAGTTTAGGATTACTTCACTCATCTCGTGTTGAGTCCTTCTTTCATTTAATTAAAAGCGCGATCTTTTTGACACGTAGAGACTTAATGACAAATGTGCTACTAACGTTGTCTGTGAAGGAGTGAAATATTCTTTAAGTGCTTTTTAGGAGAAAGGCAGTGAAATTAACAAAGATTCCTGTGGTCCTCACAATGCCAAAAAGTGTCAGTACGCATGTCAGAGATTAAACGCTACAGTCCAAGTAAAAGGAAATTTCTATTATGTGCCACGTCTCAAGTGTTTCCTCTCGAATCTGTCAGCGTCAGTAAGGTCAACCAATGGGAAGACCATGTTGCATTCTAGCATATCTCTCTTAGAACCAGATTGCTTGAAGAAAAATGAGACTTTGTCAACAGAATTTTATCAAGCCTCAATGTTCAAATTCTATTTCTAAACATCCTGGAATCAATCTCCAACGGGAAGATTCAAAAGATTTGAAGATTTGAGAAATTGAAGATCAGTAATATCGTAAATTTTTCAATGGCTACTTCATAGAGCTTCAAAGTATAAATAGAAGACTAGAGCAGACGTTCAAACTTGGTGAATCACCTCAAATTTCTTAAGAGCTAAAACTCTACGCAAATTACACTAGCTTTCAAAGAAATTCCACTGCAACCAATTAGCAAACAACAAAGTTATATCTGTTTGCAATAGAGAGAATTTACTTAGATTAAAATTGTAAGGATTCAACGTTTCTATAAGTTGAATCCATTTTGCATTCTTAAATTAATCTGAGTGTCGGTTTGGGAAGGGTACCCAAACTGAGTTGAGCAGTAGTTAGAAAGGAATGTACTTTCTGTAATAGTGTCTGCCTACTATAAAGGCTTCTTTGCCTATTGAAGGAATGACTCACAAGTGGATTAAATCTTGGAGATGGTATCCAGGGATTGGAGGTAGGCTAGGGGCCGAACCAAGATAAATCTCATGTGTTGACGTTCTATCTTTAAGCATTAAGCTGTAGCAGTGATCAGCTCATTCATTTATATCTCTCATTCATTTATCTGCTTATCATTTGATCAGTGCTGATTAGCCTTACTCAGCTAAAGATTGAAGAAAAACTATGCCAACACAGCTGAGTAGTTTATAAGTTTTTATATCACACTCAACACACATACTCAGCACGAATATGAAACCGAACTTGGTGATTAGATTTTAAAAATCTAAAAGTAACCAAGATTAAGCATTCACCCCCCTCTGCTATTTTTAAGATCCCATTTATGAACCAATAGTGGCTTTGCCATAGAAGGTTGGGTCATATAAATATGAACATTCTATCTGAATTGGTCAAAAAGCAATTAATTGTGGGTTTACCCAGCATCTACTTTAAGAAGGATAAACTTTGCTCAGCTTGCCAACTAGGTAAGTAGGTTAAGAAATCATTTAGGCCAATTAATCAAGTAGTACCTAAGTGACCATTGGAGCTCCTCTACCTGCATCTTTTCGGCCTAGTTTAACCCATGAGGTTGGGTGGAAACAGATTTTCATTTGTGATTATGGATGACTTCAAGAGATTCACTTGGGTAGTCTTCTTGAGTATCAAAGACAAAACATATGAATCTTTTATCAAGCACAGTAATCGCTTAATGAATGAAATAGGAACTAAAATCAGTAAAATCCAAAGTGATCATGGACGTGGATTCGAGAATTGTCAATTCGAAGAATTCTTCTTAGTTCATGGCATTGGCCATAACTTCTCTTCTCCTTATACTCCTCAACAAAATGGGGTTGTAGAAAGGAAGTATAAAACCACAGTTGAAATGGCTCAATCTATGCCGAATGATAACAATCTACCAAAGTACTTTTGGGGAGAAGCTGTTAACACAGCTTGTTACAATTTGAATAGGGTTTTAATTTGCCCAATTCTAGAGAAAAAAACATATGAGCTTTGGCGATGGCTTAAAGTTAAGATTGGTCATCTCATATCATTTGGTTGTAAGTGTTTTGTTTTTAACACCAAGGAGCAATTAGGTAAGTTTGGTCCTAAGACTGATGAAGGTATCTTTTTGGAATACTCAACTTACAGCAGGGCATAAGAATATATGTCCAACGTACCGGCCTATTAGAGGAGTCTATGCATATAGATTTTGATGAAACTAACATTATTGATAGACGTCCATCAAACGAAGATGAAGGAGTAACCCAGCAAGTAAATCAACTCAGTATGCCACTCTCTATGCTCCCAACCCAGCATAAGAACCTAAAGCTGAGGAAGTCAAAGAAGATCATGATCTCTCTTTCAACTTCAACGATGGTGAAAAAAAACCTCCACCTTAGCAACCCATTGTAGATCCTCTAGCAGCTAATCCGAGTATACCAAGGGAGATTAGGATGCATCAAAACCATCCGCTAGACAGTATAGTTGATGATGTTCATAATGCGATGATGAAAAGGGGTCAGATGCAGAAGGAGATGATTATTTGATTATCACAATGCAATAGGAGCTAGATTAGTTCAAGCGTAATGATGTTTGGGATCTAGTTCTTAAGCATAAAAGGAAATCAATTATCAGCACCAAATGGGTTTTCAAGAACAAGCTTGATGAAGATGGCTCAGTTGTCAGGAACAAGGCCAGGCTTGTTATCCAAGGCTACAACCAGTAAGAAGGCATCGATTATGATGAGACTAATTCTCCTGTAGCCAAGCTTGAAGCTATTCAAATCCTATGTGCTTTCGCATCTCATATGAACTTCAAATTATTTCAAATGGATGTTAAAAGTGCATTCCTGAATAGATTTGTTCAAGAAGAAGTTTATGTTTGCTAGCCTCCTAGTTTTAAAGATCCAAAGAATCCTGAGCATGTCTTTAAACTAAAGAAAGCTCTCTAAGGATTGAAGCAAGCTACAAGAGCTTGGTATGAGTGGCTCACCAATTTCTTGATCAATTTAGGCTATGAAAGAGAAAAAGCAAATATAACTCTATTTTTCAAGAGAAAGAAAGAAGATGTTTTGCCTGTCCAAATATATGTGGATGATATCATATTTGGGGCAACTGATGAGAAACTGTGTAAGGATTTCAGTAATTAGATGAAAAGCAAGTTTGAAATGTCAATGATGAGAGAGCTCAACTTTTTCCTTAGTCTTCAAATTAAGTAGACTAAAGATGGAATCTTTATCAGTTAAGCAAAATATGCCAAAGAAGTCTTGAAGAAGTTTGACATGGAGCATTTGAAGCCAATGTCTACTCCATGGCCACTAATACTATCTTAAGTAAAAATGAAGCTGGAAAACCTATTAGAAAGCAAGTTCTACAGAGGAATAATAGACTCTCTTCTTTATGTTACAGCTAGTAGACCAGACATATAGTATGTTGTGTGCTACTGTACTCGTTATCAAACTCATCCAAGAGAATCTCATCTAACAATTGTGAAAAGAATTTTCAGATACTTTCAAGGCTCTATTAAGGCAGGTCTGTGATATCCCAACAGTATTGATTTCAGTATAAGAGGATTCATAGATGCTGACTATGATAGAGACAAACTCGACTGGAAAAGCACCATAGGAGGATGTCATTTTCTTGGAGATTTCTTAGTCTCTTGGTACAGCAAGAAGAAAACTTTTGTTACACTGAGTACAAGGTAGCAGGAAGTTGTGTAGCACAATTGCAATGGATAAATCAACAACTAGAAGACTATGGTATAAAGTAAAATTATCTCGAGGTTATGTGTGATAACAAGAGCTTAGTTCACCTATCCAAGAATCTAGTTCAACATGACAAGATGACGCATGTCAACATTAACATCACTTCATTAGAGATCATGTGCTAAGGGGAGATGTCAAGTTGGAATATGTTCCTTCATAGGAATAGCGCGTAGACATATTTACGAAACCATTGCCAAAGGAGCAGTTTAATGCCCTTAGGGAGCTTATTGGTATGGTGAACCCCATGTGAAGAAGAAGAAGTTAGAAATTTGTCTAAATGTTAAAGAGCAAGCCTTATTTCAGCAAGGAGATAACATGTGTCTAACTATGTCTAAATTTTAAAGTAACAATGTGAGATTCAGTTTCATGGTTAAAATCAAAAGCCCACTATTTCAAAAGACATGCTTTTCAATTGGAACCATTTTCTACAAAACTCACCATTTTACTAAGGTGGTTAATCAAGTGTTAATCTCAGCGTTAATTCTCATTTTGAGCTGAGGAAGTGCCACATATCTCAGAGAGGTTAAATTTTCTGTAAAAGCTGAAGGAGTTGAAGAGAGAGGTTACTTGCATCTTTGAATTCTAATCTTTTTGTAGAGCTAATGAACCCTAACTCCTTCTCTTCTAAAAAATCCTTCTCTCTCAAATGGCAATAACCAAAACCACCTTCAGAAGCCTTAATGTGAATGCTAAAGGCAAAATGGAGAAAATCACCTTCCTAGAAGGAACTTTGTTCTCTAAGGTGGATTGGGCATCCAACCTAAACTTTGGCCCATTGTATGGTGTTGACTATGAGTGCCTTCTTAGAAATCGCATTATCATCTACACCAATGTAGGTCTCATTAGGGCTTTCTACACCAACCTCTACACCACCTAGGGCTTCAACGACATCCTTTTGGTAGAGATTGGGGAAAATTCCTACCTTACCTACTCAAGGCTGATCGCGAGCATCCTCAACATGCCTCACAAAGGCACTCAGCTCAAAAAGATCATTGATAAAGACACAATTATCATCTTAGAATATTGGGAACTCCCAGCCAACTACATCTCAGGGGAGATTACTGCTTCTGGGATGAGCTAGGAAGCTAGAGCTTGCCATGAGATGGTGGTCAAGCTATTGTTGCCCAAGATGGGCTCTATGACTAGCTGCATCTACTTTAAGAGGTGTGTGGTCTACCATATGGTAGAGGGTAAGAGGCTAAATTGGGCAATGGTGATTCTTCATCATCTGACTATGCTGACTATTATCTATCACTATGGTTACCTCATTACTGCCTTGATGAAGGTAGTGAAAGCTGATGTGGCCTCGTACCTTGGAGGGTATGGAGATACAGTGTTGGTGGTGAAGAAAACATTAGATCTATCCCACTTCACCAAGCTGTATCACAACCATGTGTATACCATCAGTATTGCTAATGGACATTCCAAAGGAGGAGGAAGATGGCTTTCTGCTGGACTTTGAGGGAGGCAATGAGGACATTAGCAATAATGTTCCTCTATCATCTAAATTGGAAGAGATCAACGTTACTACATCCTCTCCAAAGGCCAATACAGCTCTTAGAAGGTTACTACATCCTCTATAGCCTCCAGCTAGATAAAGAAGGAAAATGAAGGCTAAAACTCGCTCTTAGAGGGAAGATGAGGTAAAATAGTAAGAAAAAGAGCTAGAAGATGTTGCGGAGGTAAAGGAAATGCTCAAAGAAAGCACAAATTTGTCATCTCATAAGAAATTGAGGAGTAGGGTGATCCCAAAAAGTCAAAGGAAGATGACATAATTAATCTTGGCATTACTGTTGAGGTGTAAGATGTTCCCACCAAATTCGCTCAAATTGAGGAACTTTCCACTCAGGCTAAAGAACCTCAAGCTGATCTCTCATTGGAACAAACAGCTAACCCAAAGGTTCTCTTAATCATACACCCTTTCTTTTGTAAATCCTACTCCCTCTCCTTTAAATTAACCAATTTTTACTCTTATAGTCATTAAATTCCCTTCTTCTCCTATAAATCCTCCACCTTCTAACACTGTAAATTCCCCAGTAACTATACCTTCTTCTCCAGTAAATATCTCTACTACTTCACCTGTACATACCCAAGATTCTTTTTCCCCAAACACTTCTCAAAATAATTCTCAAAATGGTGAAGGATCACCGCTGGTCAGTTCAGCCTTTTACCCTCTACCATATGGTATACCACAAACCTCTCAAAGTAGGTGCATTGTTCGCCACTTTTCTACTAATAAGTTTAATAACTTGTTTGCAAGATTTTAGCTATACTAATTTCGAAAAGCTTATCCCCGGTAACGATGCCAAAAACTTATTCGCCTTAAAGTATAGGTGTTGTCAATACCACTTATCATATCGAAAAATGATGATAACTGCAAGTATACAGTTGCGATGTAGTTTTAAAAGATATCAATCCCACAGGGAAGGAACTAGCTCTAAAGATCAACAAGAGAAACTGAACAAAAGAAAATAAAATATTTTTTGGATTTTAGTTGGGAGGATTAGAATGAAGATTGGATAGATATATGCATGGAAGACTAGAGATTCTAAATATATTGATTTTTCCTATGAAATAAGTATAGCAAAGAAAACATGCAAGTTCATCAAAGTTATTACATTCACTAGACTAATTTAACATAATCGGTTCTAGACACTCAGATGTTCAATGATTCACCGCAGAGTAACACATGAAATGACTTTTCTAAATCTAGTGCAAATGAATTAAGATGATTATATAAACCTAGAAAACAATATTACTATGCTTAGTACGGTCGCTCTCACATAGCCACATTTAGCAAGTTACCATTCCAAAAATGTTGGCTCACTAAACAACGTTAAAATCACAGATCCAATGATTATGCACAATCTCGTTAACCTTGAAACTACTCTTAAAGTTAACTCAAAGGTATATAACTTGATTAATATGAAAGACTCAACAAGAAATACGCATTATGACACATTGATATATCCTAAACATCGAAATAGAAAGTATAAATAGAAAGCAAAGCAAAGTTGTAAGGTATGCAAGTGAAAGCTAAAGTTGATCAAACCGTATCCACTCTTTAATGGGAGTCATCAATTCCATCAATTCTTGCTTTTACTTTGAATTTGATCTCGGCCCATACAGAACCTCCGCTAGGACTTTGTGAATATCGAACAAACGAATGTTGAAGAATGAAAAATTTTATTAATAAGTGATTTGCAAGTACACTTATACAACAATCGCTCGAATATGTAGAGAAATCTAGTGATCGAAATAAGGATTCGAATCACTTAAACATTTTCTCACTAACACTTATGAACGTAGCAAAAAGTAAATAATTTCACTCTCTATCTACGCACACACTACATCTCTCACCTTTTCTAATTCTAATGCCATGAAATTTATGAGGTTTGTAGCCCTATTTATAGAGTTCGAAGGGTTTGCATCTATCTAAATGAAGAGTTGTGTCCATTGGTGAAAGATTGCATCACTTCATTGTGATTGGTTGAGAAGCTTTAATCTTATCCATAATGGATAGGCATCTATTCATGATTGGTTGACT
Organism: Euphorbia schlechtendalii; assembly: GCA_949673415.1. Lineage (NCBI taxonomy): Eukaryota > Viridiplantae > Streptophyta > Magnoliopsida > Malpighiales > Euphorbiaceae > Euphorbia > Euphorbia schlechtendalii. The sequence goes on along the minus strand of CATIWQ010218674.1, from coordinate 11,821 downwards.
TCTGATAAGTGTCTTTTCTTTGGTAGTTGATGGAGGTTGATGGCGGTTGATCATTCTTATTTGGTGGTTGGTAGTTAAGAAGATTTGACCAAAAAATATTCTAAATTGAGACCGCTATATATAAGTCATGATCATGAATCTTTGTTTGACAATTTTCTACTTTTGAAGTGAATCAAGTCGCGACCACAAATTGTTGTCACGACCGTGAATTGTGTTTTTCTTAAGAATTCTTCTTGTAACTTCAGTGATCTTCGATAGCTTCGATCCTAATCCAAATCTTTAAGTTCCATACATCTTTTCACACCTTTTTCACTTTTTTTACATAGAATTCCACTTTAGATCATTTTACTCCCAAGATTTACCTAGTATCTTCATTTTCATAAAAAACAACTACATATCACGTGAAATCTTTTATATGAAATATATAAAAATGACTTAAACTATAGTGATTAGTGTGTAAAATTATATTGATAATAAGTGTAACTATACACTTATCATGAATCTAGTCATAGAGCCAGTCTTTTGTAATAACATCTTTACCACCAGCTCATGGCACATTCTTGCGATCCAGCTCATGCCTCTTGTTGCTATCTCCCCTGATACGTAGTTCGTGGGGTGCTCCCAATCTTCAAGGATGATTACGGCATCTTCATCTCTGGTCTTTCGGAAATGAGTGCCCTTGCTGGGCATGTTGAGGATTCTCCCTATCAATCTCGCACAGATAAGAGTGGATTTGCCTCCAAAATCCATCATAAGAACATTGTTAAACCCCTGGATGGTGTAGAGGCTTGATTAGAAGGCTCTAATTAGTCATGTGATAGTAGGACCTTCCATCTTCATGAAAGAACTCAAATGTTGCTACTTGATGATCCTATGCATGGTCTTGTTTTGCAGCAACCCTTCATAGTCCACTTCATAAACTGGATTGAAATCTAGGTTATCAACCCATTCTACCTTGGTGAAAAGGGTCCCCTCTTGCATAGTAATTTTTTCAGTTTTCCCTTTAGCATTAACTATAATTTTCTTCAAGGTATATATACACATATATATATATACACACACATATATATATATATGTATATATGTACATATATGTATATATATATATATATATATATATATATATATATATATATATATATATATATATAGCTCTTGAGTTTGAATATGGTTCTAGTAATCACCATGTGAGAGGGTTGAAAAGGGATTAAAAGTGGAGAGGATTTAGGGTTCGAATGCTTTGGATATAAAAATTCTCAGAAAGCAAGTAACCTTCTCTCTTAAACTATTCAGCTTTTATAGACCTCAGGATCTCTTAGGGGCAAGTGGCGCTACCACAACTCATGATGAAAATGAACGCAGAGATGAGCATAAGATTAATGGCCTTAGTAAAATAGTGAATTTTGATAAAAACAATTCCTATTCACACACATGTCTCTTTGAAAACGTAGAGATTTGAAAAATAACTACGAAATAGTTCTCACATTGTTACTTTAAAATATTGACGATTTTATCCACGTGTCTTCTCAAGTCTTGATCTCCAACACTTAGCCAAAATTTTGAGAATTTTAACTTCCTTCTTCTTCTTCAACATGGATTAGCCATACCAATTAATTGCCTCAGAACACAGAATTGCTCATTTGGCAATGGCTTGGTGAAAATGTTAGCGCATTGTTCCTCAAAAGGAAAATACTCCAACTTGACATCTGCACATAGAACATGATCCCTAATGAAGTGATTTCTAATGTTGACATGCTTCATTTACCATGCTGAACTGGATTTTTGGATCGGTCAATTGCGCTCTTATTATCACACATAACTTCAAGGCAATTTGACTTTATACCATAATCTTCTAGATGTTGCATAATCCATAGTAGTTGTGCTACACAACTTCATGCTACCATGTACTCAGCTTCAAATGTACTCAGCGCATAGAAGTTTACTTCTTACTGTACCATGAGACAAGACACTCTCCGAGAAAATGGCATCCTCCTATCATACTTTTCCTATCAAGCTTGTCTCTTCTATAATTAGCATCTGTGAATCCCCTAGGAGTGAAATCTGAGTTACTGGGATACCACAGACCTGCTTTAATTAAGCCTTACAAGTACCTAAGAATTTCTCTTCATAGTGGATAAATAAGATTCTCTAGGATTAGCTTGAAAATAAGCACAGTGGCACACAACATACTATATATCTGGCCTACTAGCAATGAGATAAAGAAGAGAGCTAGTGATTCCTCTATAGAACTTGCTATCGACAGGTTTTCCAGCTTCATTTTACTCAGGTTAGTATCAGTGGCCATAGGAGTAGACATTGCCTTTGAATGTTCCATGTCAAACTTTGTCGGGACTTCTCTAGCATACTTAGCCTGACTGATGAAAATTCCATCTTCAGTTTGCTTGATTTGAAGACCAAGAAAGAAATTGAGCTCTCACATCATAGACATTTCAAACTCACTCTTCATCTGCTTGCTGACTCCTTGCATAGCTTCTCATCGGTTACTCCAAATATGATATCATCAACATATATTTGGACTAGCAACACATCTTCCTTTCTTCACCTAATAAACAGAGTCGTATATGTTTTTCCTCTTTCATAGCCTTTGCTGATCAAGAAATTGGTAAGTCTCTCATACCAAATTCTGAGTGCTTGCTTCAATCCATAGAGAGCTTTCTTCAATTCGAAGACATGCTCAAGATTCTTTGGATCTTCAAAGCCTAGAGGCTGGCAAACATAGGCTTCTTCTTGAATGAATCCATTCAGGAATACACTCTTAACATCCATTTGAAATAATTTGAATTTCATATGAGATGTAAAAGCACATAGGATTCGAATTGCTTCATGCTGGGCTATAGGAGCATAAGTCTCATCATAATCAATTCCTTCTTGCTAATTGTAGCCTTGCACAACAAGCCTAGCTTTATTCTTGACAATAGAGCCATCTTCATCTAGCTTATTCTTAAAAACCTATTTGGTTCTAGCAATTTATTTCCCTTATAGCTTCGGAACTAGATCCTAAACATCATTATGCATAAACTGATGCAGCTCCTCTTGCATTGCGATCATCCAATAATCATCTCCTTCTGCATCTTCAAACTTCTTGGATTCGATCAATGAAATAAAGGCTGGATGACTCATCATCCTGCTGAGCTGACCTCGCATCATCACTAGATTATGAACATCATCAACTATGCTGTGCAGCGGATGGTTGCGATGAACTCTAATCTCTCTTGGAAGACTCAGATCAACTAGTGGAGGATCGACAATGGGATGCAAAGGTAGAGGTTGATCTTCACCATCATTGAAGTTGATAGAAAGATCCTCATCATCTTTCGCTTTCTCAGCTTTAGGTTTTTGTGCTGGGTTAGGTAGCACAAAGATTGGCATACTGAGTAGATCTACTTGCTAGGGTACTCCTTTTCTTCATAAGATGGATATCTATCTGCATTGTTATTTTCATTGAAATCCACATGCATAGACTCCTCTAATAGGCTGGTTCGTTTGGCATATATTCTATATGCTCTGCTGTTAGTTGAGTATCCTAGAAAGATACCTTCATTAGACTTCGAATCAAACTTACCTAGTTGCACCTTGGTGTTAAGAATAAAGCACCTACAGTTAAATGATTTGATATGACAAATCTTAGTCTTGCGCCCTTGCCAAAGTTCATACGGTGTCTTCTCAAGAATTGGGTGAAGCAAAACCCAATTCAAGATATAATAGGTCAAGTTAACAACTTCTCCCCAAAAGTACTTTGGTGGATTGTTATCGCTCAGCATGGATTGAGCCATTTTAACTATGGTTTTATTCTTCCTTTCTACAACCCCATTTTGTTGAGGCATACAGGGATAAGAGAAGTTGTGGTCAATACCATGCATTGAACCAAATTCATTGAAATGGAAATTCTCAAATTCACATCCATGATCACTTCGGATTCTACTGATTTTAGTTCCTATTTCATTCGTTATCCGGTTACTGAGCTTGACAAAAGATTCATATAATTCATCTATATTACTTAGCAAGACTACCCAAGTGACTCTTGTGAAGTCATCTACAACCACCAACGAAATCTCTTACCACCCATGCTCATTGGCTGAACTGGGCTGAAAAGATCCAGGTGGAGGAGCTTTAATGGTCACTTAGTTAATATGTGATTAATTAACTTAAAATATTTCTTAACTTGCTTACCTAGTTGGCAAGCTGATCATAGTTTATACTCTTCAAAGCTGATGCTAGGTAACCCCACAACTAATTGCTTTTTAACCAATTTGGATAGAATTATCATATTTATATGACCCAACCTTCTGTGCTAAAGCCACAAATTATCCTCCTTAGATACAATACACACATTAGTGGAGCCTGATGGAATCAATCATATATACATTATTGATTAGAGGAGCAAAGAGAATAGTACAATTAATCTTATAGTTAATTACTGAGCAACTGCTGAGTCGAATGTAACCTTTTTGACTTTTTCACAAAGCTGGGCTACACTAAGCAAGTTGAACTTCAGACCTTTGACTAGAGAAACCACTTTAATTGAAGGAGAAACACCAACAATGCCATAGCCTACAATCTTGCCTTTCTAATTATATCCAAAACTGACACTTCCATTTCTTTTATGCTCGAATGAGATGAATTGGCTTTCATCTCCCATCGTATGCCTTGAGCATCCGCTATCCACATTCCACATTCTAGATTCATCAGCGGATCTAAGGCTCACCTGTAAAACAATTATGTTTTCTTAGGTACCCATGCGTTCGAGTTGGGTCCTCCTTTGTTAGCAATGCTTAAGTTTTACAAGTCATACTTGTCATAATAACCATTTTTATGCCTACATAAAACTATGGCATGTCCAACTTTTCCGCAAAAACCACATGCCATTTTTTCTTCGGGATGGCTCGCTTTCTCCCTTTTAGATGAATTCTTCCTCTTAGAATTGTGAGTTTGGTTATCCAGAGGTTGACTGTTGGCTAGAGGAGGATCTTACTTCTTCTTCGAAGTTGTTACCTCAACAGTCAACTCATCTAATTGTTTAGTGAGCTTACTATTTGAACAGTTTTGATCCTCAGCTTTTTCTTGAAGAAAGTGGCTATTAAGAGATAAGGAAGCAATAATGTCTTCCAAATCTTCACTTCTCCTCATTAGCTCTTTGATGTTATTCATTGACTTGTTAGTCAACTTCATAAAATCAAAAGTTCCTAGGAGAATTCTTCCATAGGTAAGGGAATTTCAGAATGTACCTTAGCTTGAGGAGCTTTTCCCTTATTTCGCTCAGAGTCAGCAATGGATTGATCTCTAACCGAGGTAGATGTTGAGCCTTCACCCCTTTAATCTTCAATGGCTATCAAACAGAGGTTGGCTGAATCAGTTACTTCCTCATCAGACGACGAGGATTCTTCTAAATCACTCCAGGTGGTAGCAAGAGCTTCATTCTTCTTGGAGAACCTCTTCTTCAATCTATCCTTCTTCACCTTATGATAGTTGGATTGGATATGGCCTTTCTCTCCACAGTCAAAGCATTTTATATCTTTGCTATGCTCCTTCTTGGGTCCTTCCTCAACTCTACGCCGATGCTGAGTTGACTTGATTTTAGCGGGAAACTTCTCTTCCAGTCCCTCTTAATAAATCATTTGAAACACCTAGTTAGAAGGGCCATTTGCTCATCAGAGTCACAGCTGGTGGACTCATCAAATGAATCAACTTTCAAGATAATGGCTTTGCCCTCTATCTCCTTACCTTGACTCCTCTTAGAGTCGTCAGAATACTTCCTCAAAGACATCTCGTAAGTCAGCAAGGTCCCTTTCAGCTCATCATAGCTGCACATCTTCAGGTTATGAGCCTCTTCGATAGTGCTCTTTTTGGAGTCCCACTCTAGAGTAAGAGTGTGCAGAATCTTCTTTACGAGCTCCTCTTTAGTGAACTCCTTCCCAATCTCTTTAGTTCATTAACAATGTTAATGAACCTGGTATTCATGCTTTGAATATCCTCACTAGTACCCATGGAGAACATCTCATACTCCCTCAACATGGGATTGATCTTCGATTCCTTAACCTTGTCAGTCCCCTCAGAGGTAATCTCCAGTTTCTTCCAGATTTCCTATTCTATCTCACATCGAGAGACCCTTATAAACTCAATAAGATCTAGTGCACATTGTAAGTAATTAATCATTCTGGAATTCTATTTGAGAAGTCTCAAATCAACGTCATCATAGTCCTTGGGATCTATTGGAACATGAACTAGATTCCTTACCAATGGGAACTCTTGGGCCAAGCATGATAGAGAGCTAAGCCCGCATGCTTTGTGACTGAATGAAGTTTTTCATGAGATTTTTTCAAAAAGTATAGTGATTACCATCAAACAAGGGTGGTCTCGTAACAGAAATTCCTTCCTTAAGGAGAACTGCCTAACTGGAACCATAACCAGAACCGCAGTTGTTATAAGCCATTTATGGATCTTTAACTCGAAGATGATTAGTTAATAAGATGAATAACTAGTCTAATACCACTTGTTGCTCCTTAGATAGCTTGTAAACAATTGCAGAGGGGGGGTGAATGCAAATCTTTGTTACTTTTTATGATTTATAATAATTTGTTTCAGCAAGTTAAATTTTTATATGCATGCTGAGTTACGATACAAAAACTTTATAAACTGCTCAGCTTCATTGTCACAGTTTATCTACAATCTCTTGTTGAGTACTCGACTCAACTTAGGATTGGTTTTTCAAGCAAATCACTAAATAGAGATAAAATGATGTATGAGGAATATATAGTATAAGCTAAAAGCATAAGTTCAGAACTTCTACACCTGAATTTTATCCTTGTTCGGCCCTAAGCCTACCTCCAGTCCCCGGATACCTTTTCCGAGCTTTAATCCACGAGTGTTCATTCCTTACATAGGCGGAGCAGCCTTTACAATAGGTAGACACACTTTTACAGAAAGTACCTTCCTTTCTAACTACCACTCAACTCAGTTTGGGTAACCTTCCAAAACTAACACTCAGATTTGAATGAAAGATTGCGGACTGAATTCAACTTATAAAAACATTGAATCCTTACTATTTTAAATCTAAGTATTTCTCTCTATTAAAATCATATTTGGAATTTGTTTTTTGATGATTGCTTGGGTTTGGAATTTCTTGAAGCTGGGAGTAATTTCACAAAGTTTTAGCTCTAAAAGAAATTCAAGGTGATTCACCAAGTTTGAACATCTACTTCAGTCTTCTATTTATACTTGAAGCTTTGAGAAGTAGCCATTGCAAACTTTTTGAGGTCGCTGAACTTCTATTTCTCTTCTCTTCATATCTTTCGAATCTTGCCATCGGAGATTGATTCTAGGAAGTTTAGAAATAGAAATTTGAACTTAGAGGCGCAATTAAATTCCATTGACAAAATCTCGTTTGTCTTCATGCAAAACTATTTGAGAGAGGTATGCGAGAATGCAACATGGAATCTTCAGATTGGTTGACATTGCTGACATTGGCAGAGTTACACGGAGACACTAAGAAACGGTGCATGTCAAAAATTCCTTTTGTCTTGGACTTTAGTGAGGGAATCCTGACATTCTGTACTGACACCTTTTATCTTGTGAGGACCACTGGAAATCTTCTTTAATTTCAGCGCTTTTTAACCTGAAAAGCAACTAAAGAATATTCCATCTCTCACAAAAATCGTTAGTAGCATATGTGTCATTTATTTCTCTAAGTGTCACAGAAATAAGCTTTTAATAAATAAAAGCTAACTCGGCACAATTGAGTTGATATACTTCTAAACTGCGTAGTACTCAGCACAAACTCAACTTTTCCTACTCTAAGCCGTAACTTAATTAATTACTCAACACAACTGTGTTGCTTTTCCTTAAATAGACTCTAGTCAGCTTTATTAATTAAGAGTATACTTAGTACTCAATTAATTTCACTATCCTAGTAAGTTTTCTATTTCCAAAACATTAAAGTACTCTGAGGTACTATTAACTTGGGTTCTACAATACCTCCCCTTGTAAAATCTAAACCTATTCCCTCTTCTTCAAATGTACAATCTTCTAAACCTACCATTTCTTCAAACCCATCCTCAAACCCTCCAATCTCTCTGGTTAGAGAAGTTCCAATGCTGAGAACTCCGCTGAATAAGGAAATGCAAGGGTCCTGGTATGAGGAAAGTTTTATAGCTAGTGAAGTACCTGAACCCTGTAGTATGCCAATCCAAGAGGAGATGGCTGATTCATCTATCCTGCTTCAGATAAGGGAGCTGACAAGGAAGAAATTCCCCACTCTTAAGTCTAGCACTAATTTGGATGGGGCAGTTAGCAAACTGCTATTGATCCAAGAATTGACAGACTTGTCATCCAAGCCCAAGGCAAAGCTTCATGAAATTGATGAGCATTCAAGCTTTCCCTCTAAATAACTTTACTTCGAGGAGTTTGAGAAAATTCAAAGCAGCTTGTTTGTGATTCGAAATCACTTAACTAAAGAAAGTACCAAGAGTTTGGTTGATAAGATGGCTTTGATCCTAACTAGTTTATTTGATTCTGTAGCCTAGCTTTGGGCAGCGGTTACTTCTATCCCCACGTCTACTGCACTTGCTAATGCAGTGGAAAGAAAGATAAAGGGTAGTGTAGAAGGTGCTGTTGAGCAGTTTAGTAGTTTGAGCTCCACCATGGAGACTCAAACAACACAGTTCCATAAATTTGGCGAAGAACAAGCCAAAATAAAAAGGAGCACAGACATAAAGACTGATAATGTACTCAAAGAAGTGGAGACCATAAAAGATATAGGGCATAGAATGGCAAAAGTGCTAGAGTCTATGTCCAGGTTCCTCATGTATCAAGATGGGAAAATTGATCAACTATCAAAGATTGTTAATGAGGTTTCTACAAAAGCTGATAAGAATCCTATGCTAATCATTGATTCTCTCTCCTTAATGCTTGATTTTATTTGAAAGGAAATCAATGATAACATAGATGAGAAAGTTACTAAGTCTCAGAAGTTTCTATTGGATGCTATGGGAAAAATTTTCACAAAATAACCAACTAAACCATTATGTCCTGTAACTAGCCTTTCTATTCACTCCAAGTTGAATGTTTTCAAGATGAATCTCAAACATCTTTAGAGAAATGTGGGACAAATGGAGCCTATGATGCTAAGGATACGGACTATATTGCAAAGTGTATGTCTTCTATCTACCCAAAGATCCTAGACATGGAGGCGAAGTTGATGATTGCTTTATCTGCTTTAGATTTCAGAGTTCTACTGTAGTGCTTTTAACAGTTTGCATGCTAAGGCTTTGATCAAATAGCTCATCTCTCCATATGCCATCATCTTCTCCTCAATTAACTAAATGATCAAGAGTTTCTCACCAATAAGGATAAAGAGATATTGGAGCAGGAGATTTCCCCACTTATCATTGGAAAGAAAGAGGACTTCAAAGCTGCCTTCGACTCATTCAATGTCTGCCTAGAATAAATCGTGAAAGGATAGATATCAATGGAGGAGAAGGTAGCTGAAGATGCTCTTAGAATTGCAAATCTTAACAAGAGATCTCTTCATAAGCGTCATTAGTATCTGTCGCATTCTCCGCATCATCAACCTCAACAGCAGCAACAATAATAAAAGCCATCCTTTGATCAAGATAAGAACCTTGGACAGTCTTCTAAAAATCACAAATAAGCCTTAGTATCTAGTATAGACATTTCTTGTAATAGGACTTATTTTGTAATCTTAGCTCAGCACATATGTTATGCATTAACTAAGCATTTTATCATGAATGCAATTACAAGTTTTTTCATATCAAGTTAAGAACTTCTTAACTTCTATTTCATTTATTTGTGTATGTCATTTCTACTGTATGGTTGAATATATGATGTAGGAATACATATACTGAGACCAATTCAAGAGAAAAGCTGAAGTAAGACAAAGTCCCAAAATGAAGAAAATTCCTCTAAGTTTTGTGGAGTTATGCTAATAGAAGAAATCCACTCAGTATGGGGGAGTCCATCCTGACTAAGGAGTTCTCTCAGCATGGGGGAGTCTTACATCACTTACCATGTATTCTTGATATCTTTAAAACTATTTATTCAATTAGTCTCTTTTACTGCCTAGTTTGTTATCTCTCCAAAATGGGGGAGATTGTTGAACCGAAGTTAACAGTACTTAAACATTTTAGAAATAACAAACTAAGTAAGATAGTGAAATTAGTTAAGTACTAAGTATACTCTTAATGAATGAAGTTTACTTAAGTTTGTTTAAGGGAAAACAACTCAGTTTACTGAGTAATTAATTAAGTTACGGCTTAGAGTAAAAAAATCTGAGCTAAGATGATTATTACATAGTTTGTAAAGATATGTACTCAGTTGTGTTGAGTTAACTTTTTGGGAATAAAAAGCTGTATTCCTTTGACACAGAAAAAATTTGACATATGTGCTGCTAACGATTTCTATGAGAAACGAAATATACTTTTGATTCTTTTCAGGATAAAAAACGCTGAAATTAAAGAAGATATTCCAGTAGTCCTCACAAATAAAAAGGTGTTAGTACAGAATGTTGGAGATTCCTCATTAAAGTCCAAGACAAAAGGGATCATTTTACATGTGCCATTTCTTAGTGTCTCTAAGCACCTCTGCAATGTCAGTAAGTCAACCAATGGTAGAATTCAATGTTACATCTTGCGCGTCTCTCTATCGGAATAGATTGCTTCAAAACAAACAAGTTTGTGACAACGGTTTTATATCGCACTTCAACATCTGAAATCTCTATCACTAAACATCATGGAATTTATGTTTAAAAGGAAAATTCGAAAGATTTCTAGAGAAGATATATTGAAGAGCTATCAGAATGAGAAGTTTACAGCGGTTAATTCCAAGAGCTTCAACTATAAATAGAAGACTGAAGTAGATGATCAAACTTGGTAAATCACCTCAAATTTCTTCTAAAAGCTGAAACTCTGTTCAAATACACCCATCTTAAGAAAATTCCAAATCAAGCAACCAAAAAACATTCATTAATCAAATCTGTATATAATAGAGAGAGAAATAACACTTAAGATGTAACATTGTAAAGGAATCAACATTCTATAAGTTAAATTCCTCAATTTGCGAATTTTTTTTAGAAATCTGAATGACTGTTTAGGAAGGGTAACTGTGAGAGGGCGACACGGAGTGGTGGGCCGAGAGCGCGCGAAGGTTCATAGGCGCGGTCCACCGGGGTGTTTTAAAAATAATGGTAGGAAGGAAAGCACCGGGTCTGGGACCCGGGAAAAAGGTTAAAAAGAGAAAAAGACGAAAACGTTTAAGATCGGTTCGAACCCGAATCCGCCGTCTCTCAGTGTGGAGTCGCCACCTGGATTAGCTCTTTCCAGGAATTAGAGTCCTATAAGGCTTAACGTCCGAGGGACGGCCCACCAAGACACAGAGATTTGGGTTCGGGATAAGTTGCTTATTTCTTATTGGATCACATTAAATTACATCTATAGAAAACCGTTTTCTTTTAATTGTGCATATTCGCACTTATGTCATTTTTGGAGTTAAATGCATGATTCACGTATTACGAAATATAAACCATCCACAAAGCGGAAAAAAAACCATCCACAAAACAATAAATAAACGCGGAAAGTAAATGCGGAAAATAAAATTACAAGGCTTTAAAAATCGGGGGATGCAACCGCCTACTAACCTATTAATTACATTTCCCAAAAATTGAAATTGCGATACCCGAAGGAAAATTAAAAATCCTAAACATACATCTAATCCTAATCTACCTGCATCCACAAAGGTTAGCACAGGGGATAACACGTATGTTCGATTTTGGATTTAGTGAGGCCCGCGT
>CATIWQ010218642.1:0-18394 GCA_949673415.1 Euphorbia schlechtendalii | reverse complement strand
GGTTTTTTGTCAACTCTTCTCAACTTCCAACCGCTGGATAAGGAAAACTAATCACCATCAACTATCTGACGAAAAGAATACTTTTGGAAATAATCCAATTACAAAAAGGTTCCTTTCCATTGAAGATGAGGATGAAACCTTACATCCAATCACATTGAAGCGATGCAACCCTTCGCCAATGGACACGACTCTTCGTTTGGATAAACGCAACCCTTCACACTCTATAAATAGAGTCCCATACCAACCATTTTCGTGGGCAATGCATAGTCGATGGTGATAATCGACAAAGCATATGATACATGATAGAGAGTGAAAATTGTATAGATTTCGCTGCATTCAAAGTGTTAGTGAGAAAAATGTGTAAGAGATTCGATTCTTATTTCGATCACTAGATTTCTCCACAAATTCGAGCGATTGTTCTATGAGTGTAATTGTAAAGCACTTATCAATAAAAGTTTCTATTCTTCAACATTCATTTGTTTGATATTCACAAAGAATAACATCTTAGCGGAGGTTCTGTACGAGTCGAGACCAAATTCAAAGTAGACACAGGAATTGCGGGAATTGACGACTCCCATTAAAAGAGTGGATACAGTTTAATCAACTTTAGCTTTCACTTGCATACCTTACAACTTTACTTTGTTTTCTACTTATACTTTCTATTTCGAAGTTTATGATTTGTCTATGTGTCATAACGAGTATTTCGTATTGCGTCATTTATATTAATCAAGTTATATGCTTTCGAGTTGACTTTAAGAGTAGTTTCGAGGTTAACAAGATTGTGTATAATCACTAGATCTGTAATTATAATGCTGTTTAGTGAGCCAACATTTTTGGAGTGGTAACTTGCTAAATATGGTTATGTGATACTAAGCATAGTATAATTGTTATCCAGGTTTTTATAAGTGTCATAATTCGTTTACCTTAGATTTAGAAAAGTCATTTCATGTGTTTCTATGCGGTGAATTATTGAATATTTGGGCGTCTAGAACCGTGTTTGTTAAAGTTATCTAGTGTATAAAATATTCTTGATGATTTTGCATGTTTTTCTCTACTATACTTGCTCTTAGGGAATATCTATACAGTTTATGTTTTCTCGAATCTGTTCATGCATATGTTTATTCATCAATCCACCATTCCAAATTCCTGAACTTATTTTACTTTCTTTTATTCCGTAACTCTAGTTGGTCCTTAGAACCAAATTCCTTCCCTGTGGGATTGATATCTTTTAAAACTACATCGCAATTGTATACTTGTAGTTATCATCATTTTTCTATTTGATAAGCGGTGATGACAACACCTGTTCATATTTAGAAATTTTATATTATCAGTAGAAAAGTGGTGAACAAGTTTTTGGTGCCGTTACCAGGAATAAGCCTTTCGGAACGAGTATAGCCAAAATCTTGCGAACATGTACATTGGCCATATCATAAAGAGTAAGAACCTTGTGCTCATTGCATTTTTTATGAGGTACGAATTCCAATCCTACTTGGGGCATGAAGAACTCAGGTTCTTTACTTCTCAAGATACCTTGGTGATGTTTATCTAAGTCTTTCTTGGGGGGAGGGTTATGGAGCTTCATCATTTTGCTCACATTCTTCAATGATTGATCATACTCAACTGATACCTTCTTCTTAACTTTAGGAGGCCGATTATCTAAAGGTTTGGCTTCAAAGTAGTTGCATCAAGCTTCTCTTCCTTGATCAACTTTTGAATATCCCTAAGCAAGGTTTCACAATGTTCGTGTGATGGCCCACTTCTACATGATAAACCCAGAAGTTCTTCCATTCATTAGCACTTGGTTTAACAAATGGTTTTAAGCTTTCTATGATCCCAAGCTCTCGAAGCTTTGAGAAGAGTCGAGCTAAAGCCTCAACATAAGGGGATATACTAGATCTATCATCTTTTGACTTTGCGGCATTGCTCACATTTATAGGTTTTGCAATTTGGATCGTAGCTTGTTTTTTGTTTGGAAAAGAGGAAGATGTTACCCATTTAGTGGTCCTATGGTACCCTGTCCCTACAAGGTTCGAGTTGGAGGTTGCTCAACCTTGAGCTTTTTTCAACTTCTCAACTTTGATAAGCACATCATTGTAGTTTGAATACTCATTAATCCCCAAGCATACTCTATAGAATGGAAGTGATCCATCGAGTAGCTTAACAATCATCTTTGAGAAACCAAATCTATCCTTTAAGGGGGTTTACACGTCCATCCATCTCTCGTAGTAGGACTTGAAAAGCTCTCCTTTCCTTTGTTTGGCCCTTTCTAAACTTTATATCATGGCTTGATAATTCTTGATGTGGGAGCGTGAATCACCAACTCCTTTGTAGCGCACTAAGTCCGGCATGACAAAATCATCCGGGTCCAATCTTCATCCTTGAGGAGCTGGATGATTAAGGATGAGAAGGAATAGGACTAGTTTGTTAGGCCAAGAATTGCTACCATAAATTATCCAACTTAAGGGAAAGTTCCTATGGAGTGGGTCCCTCGACCCCTTAGGCGGAGAGCCTATGGTTTTGAGTTTCAGTAGTTTCCGGGTGAAAAGGAGGAGGGTGGATCTGAGTCGAGTCCCTTGGTGACACAAAGAGCTGTGGTTAATTCTGTGATTGTTGAAAACCTTGGAATTGATTCTAAAAGATATTTGGTTCAACGAAAGAATTCTGAAATTAAGGTTCCCATAGAACTGGTGTATCTAAGGACTGAGAGTTGGATTATGTCACATATAGCTTAAAAGGAGCACAAAATTATGCTTGAGATCCTCCATTTGAAAAGTTAGCAAAAGCATTACCGAATGGACACTCAAATTGTGGTCGAAAAGCTGTTTTGGAAGGATCATGGAAAGAAAAGTTAGGCATGGCTTTCCCAGACAGTCGATGAGATGCTCTTTCGGAAAGATGTGAAAAGTGGCCCAAGCTGGCCAACTAATATTGATTTTGACTCTGAAAGAAATTCTGATTAAATTCAGGAGTAGAAGGATGCCCCTGACCGATACTTAGGCGAAGCTAAGAAGAACACAATTGAAGATCTCCATAGGTATACTAATCATTAGCAGGAGGAAATTCTGATTCAAAAATGCGATTAAACCCATCTCCTCTAAAAGAAGAGCCCTCACAAAAGCCTGAAGAGCTACCTGGAACTACGGATTAGTAATCGTTCTAGTCATCACTACCTTTAGATCTGACAAATTACCAGACTGAGAACATCCCCCCGAATGGGATTCGACCAGCTATCAATGCTCGCCTTGACGACTCGCATCCTCTCCTAATAGATTTACAATACCAGAAAGCAGCTTTTGAATGGACTTATCGATGCTTGCAACGGACCTGTCACTTATAGCAAAGAATAGACTACTCTCTCGAATGACTCTTGGTGACAATCGAACGAGATGCTCCTTCGGAAGAACCCATGCCAAATGGCAGACAAGATTGGGTTAGTTCATGTATGTTTTATGTATCAATGATTCCTAAAAGTTTTTCGAACGCTCTTGAAGAGGTCGAGAGAGATCAGTGTGATTTCTCAAGTGATGAGCTTGAATGAGGTGAAGTGAAGTGTGATTTTGTGTTTTTAGTGTGGGTGGTGAAATAGTGGTAATGCCTTACCACTATAACAATCCCATGTTACGACAACTTGAGGCGTGTGGCCTTTATTTTCTGGTAAAACAATGTGTTATACCCTTATGTTGTTTAAATTGATGAATGAAATGATGTTCGTGTGTATTTGGAATCACCTATGTCGTGAAAATGAATGAATTGAGTATTTTACTTAATTGGGCGGAGGTTCGCATGCCAATTGGGCATCATAAATGAGTGGATATATCATGTTGACCGTTCCCTACTCTCTCCAAGGATAAGCTTGAATGGAATAAATGGAATGATCTTGTTTACCTTGAAAGAAGAGGGTAAAGGGTGGTAAGCCTTACCACGGTGACATCCTTATGTCACTACTAAATAAGAATTTTATTTTCAAGTAAGACAATGTGTTATACCCTTATGATAAATGAATAAATGAATGAATCAATGTTGACGTTTATTTGGTATCGCCCAAGTGGCGAAATAATTAGTTGAGTACATGACTCAAGTTGGGCAGAGCTTTCAGATGCCTATTGGGGATCCTTAATGTTGGGATATGACTTGTTGATGCTTTCCTTAAGGTGACGTGACCTCTTGCGTCTTTATGACTAACGAATACCATTGGGATATATCATGATGTTTAGGGTTTATTCATTATTTCATGGTATTTCATGAGCGTTCTAAAACCTTAAACTAATTGAAGAATGAGTGTGTGCGTAAATTAGTGTCTACACAAAAGAATGTGGTTAGTGTGATATACGTAGTGTGAGATGTTGTTTATTTGCATATGTAGTGGATGGAAAAGCGATTAAACACATAGCACATAGCATGCGTGCTATATACAATTCTTCCAACCATATGCCTCCCGTGGAATAAAGGGTTTGGCTTCTAAACTAAGCTTGAGTTATCGTGACACCACAAGGATGTCAAGGAGTGAACCTACACGATGCACATAGAGACGTTTTGGTTACCTAAGGGTTGTTGATGTAGAAGGTTCTTGTTGCACTATGATGCACTCCAAGCCTCTCCCTAAATAGGTGTGAATGAGGGAGATACATGCGATATGGCAACAAGTGATCCACACACTAGGTATCCTCAATCCCCATGAGGTCACAAGTGATACTTTCGTTGCTTTACGACAAAAATAGAGCTCCTTAACCCCAAGGTTAATCCATCTAATGCAGATGCTTTTGTTTGAAATTTTTTTAAGGTGGAAAAAACTCATTTAATGACTTTTCCATACTCATCAATGTCTTTTAAACTTTTATGTTTAAAAAAGAAAAAAAAGATCCCTAGTGGAGTCGCCACTGTGAGTGGATGACGTTTTTGAGACCCGCACGATCGCCATCCTTGTGAGATGGGGCATTGGGGTTTTATGAAAATGAAACTAGAAAAGAAAAGCTTTGAAAGACTCGAGGCCTAAACCTCTCGCCTACATTGTCACGGAATCACCACCCAGATCAGCTCTTCCACGAAATTCGGTACAACCTAGATTCGTTAAGCCTAAATCGCACCATAGTAAAGAGATTTGGGTCTGGATGAGTTACCTACTTCGTCGTTCTTTAAGTTTTAATTACAAGCAAACAACCACCTTTAAAACATTTCGATTTATTTCTAATCATTTTCGGTTTATATTGGAGTTAAACATACACATGCGGAAAGCAATTAATAAAGCGGTGAATAAAATAAAAGAATGTGATAAATAAAGTAAATACGAGGCTTCTAATCTAAAGATGGGTAGGGTAAATAATAATACAAACCATGAGGTAATAAACAAATGGTCTTAAATACATATGATCTACAAATACAATTAATTTACAATTGCGATATTCGAAAAAAATAAAACCTAACATACATCTAATCTAAACTACCTACATCAACAAAGGTTAGCATGAGATATATCACAATATCATGGTATAGTTAGTTAACCAATCAAGACGCAGTTATTAGCACAAATTAGATTAGGGTGAATTGCTTGCTAATTGATTTAAAAGTGGGGAATTCAGGTTCCCCGTGTGTTTTTATGGGAAAATAATTGATTTGAAACTTGATTTACTAAATTTTATTATTTAAGATTTAAACATAGTATAAATGTGATCAGTTATCGGGGAAAAATGGACTTCCCATCGTGTTGGGCCTAAAACAGTAATAAAGAGCAGGAAAATAAATAAACTAGGCTGAAAATATACATGAGACATAAAACAAAATACAAAATCACGTCAAAGAGTCTCCAAAATTTCATTATCTTACCCCTCCAACGTGAACCTGCAAGTTTTGGAGCCGAAAAATGCCGAAGAACGAGACCTCGAAGTCTTTTTGTAGTCATTTTGGTTGAAAAAGACAGAAAAGTAGGTTTTTTAGTGAGGGGAATAAGAAACCCGGGAGTTAGATTTTTTTAACTTCGAATTAGAAGGAGGAGGGAGTTTTAGGGAAAAAGCGTCAGAAAATGAAAGTGTAAGAATTTCCTAACTTTTTTCCCAAAAAATCCCTAAGTCTCTCTCTAGTATTTTTCCCAAAGATGTAAGAGTTCCTCCTTTTAGAAAGCCAAATTTTTTTTCTTTTATAATGGTTGGTAAAAAATGCAATTAAGTGAAAAAGGAAGGGTATTTTGGAGACAAAAAAAATATAAAAGAAAGGGAAAAAAAAAGGTAAAAATATGAATTGGGGAACAAGTTAGTCGGGATCAGTCCTGACCGTCCGGGACCGACCCATACTGGCTGCTTGTGTAAGCCGGTACCAACCTGGCGAAGGCTGGTCCCGGTGCTGGTACCGGCCCAAATCGGGCAAGTTCGAAATTTCAGACTGGTTCGGCCGATTCGACCAGGACGGGCAGGTTTTAAAAATTTATTTTTACAATTTTTATTTTTGGACTTTTCTATGATTTTTTTGGGTTGATTTTGGCTTTCAAAAGACTCTAGAATTTCATCCGAACGTCTCATAACCTCAAAGCGAATCACTAAAAAAAAGAGGCAAGTGAAAATGTTTCTCATCATCGCTTCACGAGAGGGACCAAGAATCCCGTGAACATATGTATATAATAGTGTTTGTCTATACAACATATACTAAGTAAAGAGAATCCTATATTGTTTGGGATTTTACACAAAACAGGAACCTAAGGAGATGTACTTTAATAGTATGGGCATTTGTTTAAAAAATCTCTAATAGTATGGACTTGTTTCCGATATAACCATCAACAGGAAAATGAAAATAATATATTTTGATGCCCATAGAATATCAGCTTATAATTGGAGACGGTAAAAGGGGAGTCCCAAGGGAAATGATAAGAAAGTAGGTAGTCACATGATCACACTAAGTGCAACCTGACTATAATAGAACTAAAACATAGTGTCTAAAATAGAAAGAAACGAAACATAAACTTATTAAAAAAAAGGAAAACATAGGCCAAATTAGAAAGAAAGAAAGAAGTTGAAAAAAAATCATTTTATTAAGTGAAATTGTGGTTATTTAGCAATAGAAGAATTGAAGAGCATTGTGTAGAGAATCCATATAGGTCGGGAGAGTGTCGAGCTTAATAACTTGAGTGAGCATGTAAGTGGGGTTGAGCCCATCTAACACAAAACCAATTGGCTTTGTTATGGCCCAATCTACTCCACTTATATGTTGCTTAATATTCATGTTTATTACCGATGTGGGATAATCCCAACATCTCCAACACTCCCCCTCAAATGCAACTGGGCCTGGACCAGTTGCCACTTGCCAAACATCCCTTAGCCTATCTCCTCGGAGGCTCAAGGTAATCAACGAGTCTAGTCTTTCCGCTTGCTCAAAGTCCACTAGGACTTTAACACAAACCCAGGATCTCAGCTGTCAGGCCTTCTTCTCTGATACCATGTAGAGAATCCATAGGTTAGGAGAGTGTCGGGCTTAATAAATTGAGTGAGCATGCAAGTGGGGTTGAGCCCATCTAACACAAAACCAATTGAGCCGCTTAATAACTTGAGTGAGCTACTTCATTGGTTTGAAGTTGAATGTGACAGATCTGATCTCTCAGCAGCATCTTTGTCATTCACTTGCATCAAAGAAATCTAATTATTTTCAAGCCATTTATGGATATCATGGAGGTCGACAGTGTCATTCCCGTTGGGAGAAGAATGTATTCTTACTCTCTAGTGGAAGCTATGATGGTGGAAACTGCTATTTTCACTTTGAAGTCACTTGCTTGTGTCAGCTTTTTAGCTGCAAGATTGTTGGATACCGTCAATCCATCACTAGCATAAATTGAGGGGTTCCCTCTCGATCAACTTTTCAAGAAGTAGCAACCCGATGTTGAAAACAAGGATGCTAGTGACACAGAAGATGACGATGACGAAGATGACAATGCAGAGCAGGATGATGACGATGATGATGATGCGAGTGATGAGGATTTCTCTTTCGAAGAAGGCGAACAAGGAGTTGATCCAAAAGATGATCCTGAAGCTAATGGTGATGGAGCTAGTGATAATGAGGAAGATGATGATGATGATGATGACAATGATGATGGTTATGATGATGAGGAGGATGGGGAAGATGATGATGAGGAATAGGAGGATGATGACGAGGATGAAGAGGTTCCTCATCCACCCTTGAAGAAGAGGAAGTGAGTAGTAATGTTTGCTATTAATTTAAGTAGGAGGAGGAGACTATTCGGTATGTGGTATGTTTTTAGTCTATTTTAGAGATTGTTAGAGTAGAACATTTGAGATTAAGAATGAACCTCTGTTATGGTGGTGGTAGTAGTAGAGTGTTGTATAATGTTCTGAATTTTATTGGCTTTTTTTAGAAAAAAAACTTGTTAGGACTGCCGCATCGCCATCGAACTCCACATTAGTATGATATTGTTCACTTTGAGCCAAGCTCTCATAGATTTGTTTTTGGGCTCCTTCCCAAAAGGCCTCGTACTAATAGAGTTTGATGGAAACTTATATATTGCTTGAAATTCTCTTAATTTTCCAATGTGGGACTTGGGTTTGCATTTCAACAATCCTCCCCTCGAACCAAGGACCACACAACTAGTGGCATTTCCCTTCAACGAAATCCATTTAATTTGCCAACCAACTTGCACCGCCGCTACCAAATTACGAAACACACTCCGCGATTTCGACACAAGGCCCCAACTGTAGATTTCCAATTCGCAAGGCTAAATTGATCCCGGTCATGATTCGAAGAATATCTTTCCCAATGCAATCAACTTCACTTCCCAGTATTGAACCTTGGCTCTGATAACACTGTTAGGACTGCCGCATCACCACCGAACTCCACATTAGTATGATACATTGGTGGAAAAGTATCTAATATGAATTATGGGTTCTTCTAGATATAACCAAGTAAAATTACTTGTTTTTCTTTATAGATGGATTCACTATGTAATAGAGCATTTATGTCAGGACAGCAACCATTGAAGTTTTTTAAATGCAGTATTGGTCCTAACAGTTTACATCCTTATTTTTTCCAATACAAATCTTCATCTAGATACTTCAATGCTGGAGTAACTTTCATGCACTTCAGTTGGTTCCCAAAATACAACCAGCTGGACCATTGGATAGTTTTCTTGCTTGCCCTTATAAAGAACTTAGTAAGAAAGATAACAGGCCCATTCGAAGAAAGCATCGAAATATTTAGATCTTCATCAACTAAAACCTACCTTGTGCATAGACTATGTTGACTTATTATATTTGAGAGAGAATTAGGAAACTAATTAACCCGACCCATTGAAACTGACATTAAAGACCAACCCACCAGATTCAGATGAACTTACTGAGTTCAATACATGAGAGATAAGATGAAGATTCTCACAGGTAACAAATTAACATGTCTCCTTCAAATTTGGTATTGTCTTGCATAGCTACATGCCTCGATAGGGCCAAGTGTTGGCTTGACAACGTCTTGATTATTTGCAGGGCCAAATGTTGATTCATGTCCTCAAAGGGACTAATGTTGACTTCAAGATTATTTATTAGCTCAGAATCTAATATGAATTTGATATTCTCCAGTCAAATTATTTTAGGCAATGACTTGAAATGGCCTCAACCCAATTCTGATCCAATATCCAAATTCCAGAGTTACTTCATGACAAAAAGAAGAAGATATGGATAATAAAGATGAAAAATACCAAATTGGTTTGAAGACCACCACATATAGTTGCCTAACAGGAGAATATAGAAACTTATTGTTTGCGCAAATTGATATTACCTTTATTTGGAGAGCGAGACTCCATCCTTACCTGGAAAAGCTACATTCACGCATACCATTGTTGAGTTAAGACTTTCTTCTCAGTTACTTCTCTAATTTAATGGCAGATATATACTTGACTCGGCTAAAAAATTTTCTACATGCCCATAGTATATCTATCAACTACAAAAAAATTTATACTTCTAACATATTTTAATGCCAAGTTCATAGTATACTGACTACTCAGACTGTAACTGAATTGTAGAGGCAGGGGCTGGGGCAGAATATTGAGCAATGGCCACTACAGTAGTTGAAGTTCAATGGATTATATACATCTTAAGAGATCTGCATACAGCAAAAAGAGCCAGCCCTTATGTTCTGCGACAACATATCAGCTATGCACATAGCAAACAATGATATTTTTCATGAATAAACCAAGCACTTAGACATTGATTGTAATTTTCATCCAAGCAAAAATTCAAGATAACATCATTCATCTCATGACAGTGAAGATCAAAGATCAACTTGCAAATTCTTTCACCAAAGCCTTACATTCTCCTTCATTCAAAGAACAGATCCATAAGTTGGGATTGTTAGACATTCATGATGTTTATCTTGTAGGGGATGACAAGATATATGATTAATTAGACTTAGTTTATACTTGACTTATATTGTAAATATACTTTTATACTTAGCTTATACCATAGCTATACCAAGGCAAAGTTACCGTTAGAATAGAAGGGGTAGAATAGACCTTTTACTTTATTAGCTACAAAAGAAGCTGTAAAGTACATTGTTATACAATTAGTTGAAATGTTAGCAAATTCTCAATAATATTTCTCACTTGAATGTTTTCTTTCAATCTCAATTTCTTCTTAGTTCTTTGTTCGTATACTCAATTTGAGCTCAATTGATTGTTAGAAATCAAATCAAATTTGGGATCAGAACAACTTCATCATTTCCCATTAGTGCATAATCAAAGGAGGCTAGCATAATAACATATTTATCTGCCTTTAATGTATTACCTTTTGCACAGATTCTATTTTATGCTTTCACATGTATATCCCTACTATATAAAGAGCAGTGTAAGGTACAAATGAAATATAACAAAAAACATTCTTTCCCACAAAAACATTTCTTCTTTTCTTAGTTTCAAAATACAAAACCGAAACATGGCATCAGAGAGAGATTGGTCATAGCACCATAATTTATCGCTCATCACTTGCCTCGTCTTTGGCTACCATGTCCGGAGATGGTAACTCAAAAAAAGACCCACCACCACAGAAAAAACCTACTGCCAAGTCCAAAGACTGTAGCATGGAAAAAAAACCCTTAAATTAGCCACGATTGCTCAGCTCAATTAACAAAGATCATCGCAAATAGTTTTCATAACAAGCAACAGAAACAATCCCTCTCAGAAAATCTATCCATCAACCTCAAATTGAATAATCAAAATTATGCCCTTTGGGCTCGTATGATCAGAGTCGCTATTGGGGGTAAATCCAAAGCTTTACTAGGTCATCTTACCGAAAATCCAACACCACCCCCAGTTACCGATGAAGATTATGAGAAATGGGAACAAAATGACCTGGTTATGTTCTCATGGTTAATACAGAACATAGAGCAACAAATTTCTAGTAACTTAACCGAGTTTCCAACCGCTAAAGCACTATGGAATGCTCTTGCAATAACATACAGTTTGGGAAGAGATAAGCTGTAAACTTTTGACTTACATTCAAAAGTAAATAATCTAAAATAGAACAACATGGCAGTTAAGATTTTTGGATCATCTTACAGGGGATTTGGGGCAAGATAGACAGCAGAGAACCCAACTCAATGATGTCAGAAATTGATATGGCAATGTTTAACAAAATCAGGTAGGAGAACAACTTGTTCCAATTTTTTAGTGCAGTAGACGAAAATTTCAACTAGATAAAAAGGGAAATACTTGGGTAAGAGCCCTTATCATCGCCGGAGTCCGCCTATGCGGCTGTTCGGAAGGAGGTGGCGCGACTTGCGATATTAGGATCACAATCAAAGATTTTATCACAATAGAGCATTAGAAGCGGACTAATTACAGAAGCAGCAGGAATGGCAGCCCAAGGACAAGGCCACCGGAGACCTAATTTCACCGCAAAAAACAACAATGCTAGACAGAAAATTGACAAATCGAAGCTTAAATGCACTATTTTTGGTACAACCAAACGCACAAGAGAGGGGAGTTTTGAGATTGTAGGCTATCCCGAATGGTGGAATGATGGAAAAAGGAAGCAAAACCCTACCGGAAGGGGCGCCGCCACCGTGGGCAACTTAGAAGCTACCAGTAGTGATGATGGCGACCAAAGTGGCAGTGGAGAGAGGAGCGTAGGAGTGGCAATGGCAGCTAGAGGGAACCCAAACCCTACTACTAATGATTTTAAAGGTAAAGGGTTTGGGAAATTGATCCCAAACCCCTCTTTTTATCCCCTGTCACACATTAGCCCCAAGGCCCTTAAAAGAAATAAAATCAGGCCCAACACTTTATCTAACTTCAAAATTATACCCAAAATGCTCCCCAATTCAGATTTTGAGCCTAAAAAAGTAAAATCCCATGCTAATTTATCCCAAAAAAGTGATAAACATATCTCATGGATCTTTGACTGTAGAGCCACGGAAACCATGACATTCGATCCATGTGACATTACCATTCAAACCAAAACTCTTAAAAATCATGTTATAGCCGTCAATGGAGAAATTATCCCTGTAAAAGGAGCAGGAACAATTGATATATAGCCTACAATGAAATTATCAAATTGTCTTTATGTCCCTTCCTTGTCACATCAACTATTGTCTATAAGTCATGTTACGAAGGAGCTCAATTGCATGGTATTAATAAATCCTAATTTTTGTATTCTGCAGAATATCAGGACACGAATGATCATTATATGTGGCATTGAACGCCAAGGATTGTACCACGTAGATGAAGTTGCCAAACACAGTTTTGTAATGCTAGCTCATGGAACTGCAGATAGGGAATCATGGCTACGACACCGAAGATTAGGACATCCTTCTATGGGTTACTTAAGCATTTTATTCCCTAAACTTTTTAATACCAAATATAAAACAGATTGTGAGACATGTGTTCTGGCAAAGAGTCAAAGAAAAAGTTTTAAACCAAGTAATACCAAGACTGATTTACCTTTTGCTTTAGTCCTTTATGATGTGTGGGGTCCATCACCTGTAACTGGTGGATAAGGTTTTCGATATTTTGTTATCTTTGTGGATGATTGCACTCATATGACATGCATATATTTCTTGAGAAACTAATCTGAAGTAGCGCAAAAATTTACCCATCTTTACACTATGGTCGAAACCTAGTTTAAACAAACCATTCAAACCTATGATCAGATAATGGAGGAGAGTTTGTCAACACCTCCATGAAATATTTTTCCTTCAAAAAGGGTTAGTTCATTAAACTACCTGACCAAATACACCTAAACAAAAAGGCGTAGCCGAAAGGAAAAATCGAATCCTTTTCGAAATAATCTAAGAACTCATCATCGAATCCAAAGTACCAAATATTTTTGGCCTGAAGCCTTACCAACCGCAACTTACCTCCTTAATAGACTTCTAACAAAAATCCTTGACCTTCAAACACCTATTAAAGTCCTAGCCAAATTTATTGAAAAACCACCACCCATAAGTCCTCAACCAAGAATTTTTTGTTGTTCTGTGTTATCCACATACCAAAAATGGATCGTACCAAACTAGATAAATGTGTAGAAAAGTGTGTATTCTTTGGATATGGGGTAAATCAGAAAGGGTATAGATTGTGATTTCCTTGAAACTGAGTATTTCTACTGTACCCAACTTAGTGGTCAGGGGGAGAAGAAGAACATAGACACACTTTGTTGGCTTCATGAAGTAATCACTATTGAAGTAGAAAGTCAGACTGAAGAGAACACTATTGTATAGAATCCTTTTGAAACTTTACAAACCATGGAGTTCAATGTCGTAGAAAATAGTCATCCTGAACTAATATCCAAGGTAAGAACCATCACTGATCCCCTTGACGTTAAAACTGACCATGGTAACTTTGAGATTGTGATAGAACATGAAGTTGAATAGGAAGTGGAGATGAGTAACCATTTTTCCTTGCATCCTAGAAGCACTCAAGGAGTTACATCTCCAAGAATTTCCCCAAAAAGAATACCTCAATGATCTAGGTATCCAGTAGCATACATTTCCATGGGAAATTTATTTGAAGAAGCTAAAGCATTTATTATAGCACTCTATGAAGAAGAGATCCCAAATACTGTTGAACAAGCCTTGACATCTGATAAATGGGCTTGTCTAATGAAAGATGAAATGAATAACCTCGATAAGAACTAGACATGGGAAAGGTGTAATTTACCTATGGGAAAGAGACCAGTTGGATGTCGATGAGTCTTTACAATCAAACATTAACCAAATGGATCAATCAAAAGATACAAGGTGAGGTTAGTAGCCAAAGGTTAGACTCAGACCTATGACATTAACTATTCTGAAATGTTTTCTGCCGTCGCAAAGATTGATACCATCAGGGTCCTGCTCTCAATCGTAGCAAACAAAGACTAGCCACTTCATCAATTTGACGTAAAAAATGCATTCTTACATGGAGATCTAAAAGAAGAAGTCTACATGAAAACCCCACTAGGATTCAGAAAAGAATTCAAAGATGGAGAAGTTTGTCATTTTAAAAAATTTGTCTACGAACTAAAGCAATCATCAAGGGCATGGTTTGGAAGATTCATGCTGGTAATGAGAAAATATGGGTTCAAACAAAGCAACTTAGACCACACAATGTTTCTAAAGAGAAGAGGAGAACTCGTGACTTGTCTGATCATCTATGTTGATGATAAGATCATTACAGGAAATGACAAAGAAGAAATTGATAGTTTGAGGAAGAATCTATTTGCAGAATTCGAGATGAAATATTTGAGAAGATTAAAATACTTCCTCGGAATTGAAGTATTCAGGTCAAAGGAAGGAATTTTCATATGTTAGAAGAAGTACATCCTAGACCTACTAACTGAAACAGGGATGCTCGACTGCAAGCCTTTAGATACCCCTATATTCGTAAATCACGGACTGAGAGTTTTGGAAGATGCATAATTGGCTAACAAAGAGAGGTACCAATGGCTAGTGGGAAAACAGCTTTACCTTTCACATACTCGACCAGACATATCCTACGCTGCAGAAATAGTGAGCCAGTTTATGCATCGACCTCAAGTTGATCATATGGAAGCAGTATGAAGAATCATAAGATATCTCAAGGGGATAACTGGATATGGGGTTCTATTTAGAGCACATGGACATCTCAAGATTGAAGGATATACAGATGCTGATTGGGTGGGAAACCCAATCGATAAATGATCAACATCGGGTTATTTTACTCTTATAGGTGGAAATCTAGTTACATGGAGAAGCAAGAAGCAAAAGGTGGTAGAATTATCGAGTGCTGAAGCCGAGTTTTGAGGAATTGCTCGAGGGTTGACAAAGATATTGTGGTTGCAAAAGCTACTAACAAAAATTGGGTTTCCACCAACAGAAACTTGTAAACTAAAGTGTGATAACCAAGCAGCTATCCGAATCTCCAAAAATCTAGTTCAACATGACCGGACAAAACATGTGAATGTTGATCGGCATTTCATCAAGGAAAAGATAGAAGCAGGGATTATCAAAGTACCTTTCGTTAGATCTGAGGATTAATTAGCAGACATGTTGACCAAAAGTAGTAAATGGGAAAATCTTCAGAAACATTTTAGATAAGTTGTGTTTCGAAGATCCCACTACTCAACTTGAGGGGGAGTGTTAGAAATCAAATCACATTTGGGATCAGAACATCTTCATAATTTCCCATTAGTGCATAATCAAAGGAGGCTAGCATAGTAAACATATTTATCTGCCTTTAATGTATTACCTTTTGTACAGATTCTGTTTTATGCTTTCACATGTATATCCATACTATGTAAAGACCAGTGTAAGGTGCAAATGAAATATAACAAAAAAACATTCTTTCCCACAAAAACATTTCTTCTTTTCTTAGTTTCAGAATACATAACTGAAACACTGATTTCTTATGGTAATTCGTAGTATGAAACTTATAACATGCCTATAACCTTACGTTATATTTTATTTGAATCAATCATAATGTGTAGGTGATCTTAGGGAGACATATAGTTTTGAAATTCTTCCTTGTTATGCATGTTTAAGCAGGTTATATATCTTCCACAATTACAACAAGTAAAAGATTTTATGACGACAGCTTAGAAAAAAAGAACTTGAAAATGCACACTTTTGTAATTTTAACCTTTCTCAAAGTTAATTATTTTTAATAAATTTTGGTTAGTTGGATGTGTAATCTTTTGACGTAGCGTAAAAAATCAAAATCAAAATAAAAACTAAAACTTGAGAATCACACCGAGGATTGTCGAGATTGGGGTTTTCCAAATGCACACCATGTTTAGAATGAATAGATAGATAATAAACTGAAGCCACAATTTTTAACAATAAAACTAAATAAAACTATTACATGAAATCCTATATTTACTGGAAAAATGGAATAAAAGTTTTAAATAACTAAAAATCCTTTTAAAATTGAAAGTAGAGGCCTACTTAGAGGATTTAAAAATCTTAAATAAAATAAAACTCATGAATTAAATATACTACATAATTAAATAATTTAAACTGATTTTGAATCAAGAGGAAATGTTAGAATCTGATTACAAAATCAGTAAAAAATTATATTAAATAGTTTTTAAGTTAATTAGGATTAGATTTAATTTATTTGAATTTGAAACATTATCCATTTTACTTATGATATTCATCACCATGTAACCTTATAAATAGGCAATTTTATTTCATAATGAAGTGTGCATTTGAGTACAAAAATATGCTAAATTTGCAGTGCTCCATCATCAAATTCCGGATTAAATTTCTTCCTCTAAATAAAGCTAACAATGACAATATCATTTATAAGCTGGAATTGTCGAGGAGGTACTAGTAATAGTGGGAAACAAAAATTTTTGTGAAATATTATTTGGAAATTGGGTGCACCTTTTTTTGTGTTATTAGAAACAAAGGTAGTGAGGATTTCTGATTACATTGCATGACGATTTTGGGGACCCAATAACTTGGACTCTCAAGTGATTCCTTCGGAAGGATTATCGGGTTGAATTTTTATTTCCTGGAACACGTCAATAGTTGATGGTCTGATTATATCTTCAAGCCCACATTGGGTGGTTGCAAAAGTTACCATCAATCAATTGATTGTCAATGTCATTGCGATTTATGGTTCAACATCTTCGTCGGAAAGGATTTCAATGTGGGAGGAGCTTGGTCCATTAGTCCAATAGCTAGAAAACGTAATTATACGTGGGGATTTTAATGAGTTCTTCATCCGAGTGAATGTTCTAGTGGCAACATTTATCCATCAATGTCCCATTTTCAAGAATTTGTGAAAAGTTGTGAATTGTTCGATATGCCTTTAAGCGGAAGGGACTACACTTGGTTTAATAGCCAATCATTTTCTCATGTGGACTAATGGCCATTACTTTTCGTTACTACGTTGGGGACCACTTTATCACACCATTTCCCTCTCCACATCCGGTCTCAACCAACATCTAATCATCGCCTGAGAATCTTTCATTCTCTAAATTATTGTTGGATCATGCTGATTTTTTTTGAATTTTGCCGCGACGCTCGGAATGACATTTGTGTGACCGATGACAACTCTGACATTGATGAAAAATTAAGTAAACTTAATTGAAATATTGGTCCCTAGCTTTCGGTAAATTTTGGAGGCTTAGAACCAAAATTAAAATACTCGAATGTTTGGTTATTTACCTTACTTCTATTGCAAACTCACGTCCACTAGACATTGATACCACGAAAGCTCTTCGGATTGCCAATAATGATCTTTTTCATCATTGCTGTTACTTGGAAAACTTAAGACATCAACAATCTCGGGTCTTTTGGTCGCTACTTGGTGATGAGAATACTTTTTTTCCATCATACCGTGTCTGCAAGATTTTGAAAATAACCGCATCACGCGATTGGATATAGATTGGTCACTAGTTCACAACTCGGCTGACATTATTTCTGCAATTTGACAATATAATGAGCAGCTATTTTCAGCACCAAGGGTTGTCCCATTTTTTTATGAGATGTTTTAACTTTTCATCGTTAGATCGGGAATCAAATGATAGACTAGTGTCCCCTTTTATGGAGGAGGAAACATGGATGGTAGTGTCCTCTTGTGGGGAAAATAAAGTTCCTGGACCAGATGGTTTTAACTTTTACTTCTACAAAAGATTTTAGCAACATTTAAAGGGTTAAGTCATGCATTTATTGAGCAATTTTCACTCATCATCACAGCTGCCAAGTTCTATCCACTACTACATAACTGCTCAAATGCAACAACAATTTAGTGTTACATTAGATATGTTAACCGTTACAATAGGTTAATTTTATATTACAATAGCAAAGCAACCACCGTTGCGAATATTGCCGTTGCATTATGTCAATTGTAACGGTTAATAGCTTCTATTGTAATGGTTAAACAAAATTTAGAATAACCGTTGCATTTAGTTCTATTGCAACGGTCATGTAAGCTAATGTAACATGTATTTTTTTT
>CATIWQ010218628.1:0-33756 GCA_949673415.1 Euphorbia schlechtendalii | reverse complement strand
AGCTAGAGATGTCTTTTTGAACTTGATTGAGGGAGAATGGACTTCTACCCCTCCGACTTGTATCGCTTCTTATTTGTTCTAATGGTAATCCTCTTTTCCTAAAAAAAGTAGTTGTTTCTTTTAAACGATAACCAAAGAGGGCTGGTCTAAGTGGTAAATGACTTGTATCGTTTAAGCAAGGTTCTGAGTACGAGCTTTGTGAATGTAGAAAATCTTCAATATAAGACTCACCCACCATCACCGGATTTTCAATTCGGGGTCTAATCAGGATGTAATGGGGTAAATCTCCAATGAATCGGGTGGGCAACCAAAAAAATAACCAATCACTTAATATTATTGTCTGATATTAAAAATGAAAAAGAACCACAAGTTAAAGAGGCTATAAAAATAGTCGTCTTATGATCGATCAATAGGGATGAAAACATAGAGGATGGGGGTGGTTCTTCTGCCCCACCCAACCACAAGAAAGTTGCCGGAAAAAAGGCATATAAATTAATAGAGAAGGAAAAGAACCTTCTTGTTATGAAGAAGCTTTAAAATCTACTTAAGGATTGCAGCAATCTTGATTTAAAGTTTTTTATGATGTAAAACATGAAGGTCAACAATTTATAAGTCAATGCAGTAGTTTGTATTTAATTATATAGTTAATTAGACTTAGCTAAGATTAGTGTACCTAGTCTTGCTAACTTAAAAGACTCAAATAAATATAATAACACAAGTTGCCGAGCTATGTTATTCGGCAAGGTATAATAGACTTAAACTTAGCTCCTGTCACATACTTCTTTACGTTGAGTATTAGAAGTTACTCTATTATAACATTGTATGTTTTTAACTCATTGTTCCTAAAACAAAATATTCCTTGTATGATGCTCTACATGTTCCAAAGATGATCTGGCGCTGAAAGCATTAAGGAATGATTATGTGGTCTAAAAGAAAAGTTATCGGTATGGAATGTCGGCATGTCGGCATGTCAACACTAAAATCCAAGAACAATAGACTATCTCGCCCCATTTCAGTATCAGCCGCGTCATTCTGCTACTACCATTACTTCAAGCATATAAAAGAAAGTCACGTAGCCGCGTCATTCTGCTATTAAGACTTAGCAAGTTTTTCACTCAACGTTTTAATCTCGCGCATCAACAACTACAAATTTGTCTCACAATGAATTCAAATTTATCTCAAACGGGAAGATCTTTGAAGACCAGACGAGAAGATAAATTGAAGATTACACGAGTTGAAGGACTAGTTTGCAACAACTACTTCAGTCCCTTTCCTATAAATAGAGACTGAGGCAGCAATTCAAACTTGATGGATAAAATTGTAATTTTCTAAGTGCTAACAATTTACTCAGCCATTCAGAATTCCCAAATTTGAAGACCAACATCAAGTCTATATTTTAATCTTCACAAAGATAGTTAGATTACTCAAATTGTAATAGATCAATCAGTAAGAAGAAATAACAATTCTATAATTTTTTTCTTCATTCTCTTCAGATAGATTAACTATGAGTGATAGTAAGATAGAGAAAGGTACTCTAGTCTCACTTGAGGGTTAGCTTGAAATAATACATGCTGTGAAGACTTCTCCGCCTAATTAAAGGAGATTAAATAGTGGATTAAAGCCTGGAGAAGGTATCCAGGACTAGACATAGGCAAGAGAAAGAACCATGATAAAACACAATGTTTAATTTCTCTAACCTTATCTTTTTTACTTTGTAAGTTATTTCAGTTATCTCAGTTGTACTTTTTTTTGTTTTTATGCTAAGTGTTTATTAATCAGCCTTGCTGAGTAGTCTTACTTGGCACAGTTTGTCAAACTAAGACTTAGCTATGTTTGTTTAGTTTTATCGCCTTTTTGCATATCATCATCTAAACAAACTCAACATGTTTAGTAATGAATCTCAAAAGAATTTAAAATCGAATTAGAAACTAAGCTTAGTCATTCACCCCCTCTGACTGAGTGCGTTATAGCCAATCGGGACCAATATGAAAAAGAGTTTTAAATTTTTGAGGCAAACTTAAAAAAAAATACCTTGCGGTTTTACTTATTTGCAAAATGTGATCTAAGGAATTTTTTTGTAGCAAAAAAGAGTTTGTGATTTTAAAATTTTACAAAAGGGGTATGTAATTTTAGAATAGTGGTGTACATTGAATATTTTAAACACTTCAAATTAAACACTATTATTTTAAAATTATACGTCAAAATTTGAATAATTTTCGAAGATTTTTTTTTATTTTTTTATGATTTTTTAAGTTAGTTATCATAAATTAATTAAAAAATAATTGCATCATTTAAAAAATTACAAAATTTGTCATTGATGTATATTGTATTTTTATTAATTATTTCGTAAAAATTCAGATAAAAATGAATAAGATTACACATTTTCGTAACATAATTTAATATTAAAAATCCTTTATTTGTAATATTTTTAAAACCTTAGAAGGTAAAGATTGCATGGTAAAGATAGCGTGAAAGAGTAACTTAAGATAAAATTGAATATAAAAAATCACAAATAAAAATTATTTTGTTATAAATACATATTAAATTAAATTATAAATTATTTTGTAATAAATAAGCATGCAGAAATGTGACG
Organism: Euphorbia schlechtendalii; assembly: GCA_949673415.1. Classification (NCBI taxonomy): domain Eukaryota; kingdom Viridiplantae; phylum Streptophyta; class Magnoliopsida; order Malpighiales; family Euphorbiaceae; genus Euphorbia; species Euphorbia schlechtendalii. The sequence goes on along the minus strand of CATIWQ010218628.1, from coordinate 31,163 downwards.
AGGTAATTAAACAAAATTACAGTAAAATATAAACTAAATTTGTAAAATACATTAATGTAATAAACTAATAGTGTATTTAATAAAAATGATTATAATTTTTTTTCATAATGTAAAAATGTATTTAATCAGAATGATTATAATTATATACTTTTTATGGACTTAATATAATTTTTAGCCAGTGGGACAGAAATCGGCACACCTTAAAAACACAAACAAAAAAGATAATGGTTAGGTACACGTTTCGTATTATAATACTTGAGTTTTGAATTTAAACTCCTTTCAATTTCATTCAAAAAGAGCATGCAAAACTAATAATTAGTAGTTACATTTTCAACCTAACTATTGTATGTAATGTATTACAGAAACTTTCAAATTCAAATCTCAAACCACTTTGACATCATTGTAAAAGAAGAACCTAAGTTTTTTTACCAATTAGTAGCCACTAAATTAGGAAAAGAAAACAATAGCACATATGAGACGTGGTATTGTCCGACTCAATAACAAAGACAGCATTATGGACCCTAAAAAGAGGATAAATATTGACGAAGAAGTACAATACTAGGGTCCCCCCCTGAGCCAACTTATTTGAAACTACTTATGTGAAGGCACTCATATACAATTATATAATTATGGTTGTTAGGCTATGTTATCTCCAAGTTTAGTTTCAATCAGTTTAAATTAATTCACTTTATTTACAAATTATATTAAATCTAGTGTAGTCAATTTAGCATATATCAAATTGAAAAGTATTGATTTATAAGAAAAAGATTGATTAAACTATGAATGTCATACATCATCAGAATTCTGAAGTTATCTTGTTCATGTTATTATTCGCGATTTTTGAAAAAGTGCATCGCTTTCTTTGACAATGTATCGGTTTTTGGTTGGTTTGGATTTTCAAAGATTTCATTCTGTCTCGTGATGTTTGTGGACACATTTTTATACTCTTAGTAAGATGAACAGGTTAGGCAAAACCTTCTAAAAATTCAGATTGCAGCAAGTGAAATAGGACAATCCGAAGGAGGCAGCTATTCATTTAATTATGATGAATTAGAAAAAGGGTAACGGCTCATGTTGACCGCCGCCAAGCCAATTTCCACCTTCTTTTTTGTCTTTGTCTACTTTACATAAAACATAATTAAAAAAGTTAAAAAAAAAAATACAAATTTTTTACAGTATGGAAATATGTGCTTCCCTATCTATTTTAGATTTTGAGGTTAGGGTTTCAGCATTTATATAGGTTATGAACACTAGATTCTTTGTTTATCTATCATTCTTTTTTTCTTGTGAAATATGTGAAACCCTAAAATCCAATACGCAAGAGAGAGTGTGGAGAGAACCTAAACAAACATTCACATGTAAAACCTCACATTCGAAATTGATCTCTCATTTAAAGATTTTTTTCTCGGTATTTATAAGCTAGTTTTTAATTAAAACTAAAGTCTGGGTAAGCTTTTCTCAATACTTATAAGTCATTTTTTAATGAAACTAAAATTAGAGGTTTGTACTTTACATATCAACTAATTAAATTTTTTAGTTAAACAGTTACACAAAATTGTAAAAAATTATACAAATATATGTGAGGTTTGTAGTTTGATATTGGTTGGTGTACTTTATCTCAAACTTTTGATTCGAAGTTTGTAATTCGATATCAATTGGTGTACTTTATCCAGGCTCATTCCTGACCACGTGCATCACAGATGACTGTCCAGGGTCTCGTAATTGTGGTCTAAATAAATGGCTCATTTTTAATATACAATTGAAATTATGTGTAATAATGGCAATGATAATAAACCAATTATTTTATTTTATTTTATTTTAATTCCATTATTGAAAAAATAAAATTCCTTAGCTATGAGTTTTAACATTTGTTACATTATTATGTTTATTTCTAAGATCATTCACCTGTACTTTTTTATTAATGTTTATATTTTTCAAAATAAAAATCGATTTAATCTTCAAACTAAGAATATCACGTATATGATATTGTTTTATATTGAAAAAAATATGCTCAATACCTTAGTGAGTGTAATAACAAAAACACAATTTAAAATCTCTTACTTATTAATCAGCCCCATTTTTGTTTCAGCCATAGGTCCATATAACTTAGGAATGGACCTGACTTTATCTTATACTACAAACTTCAATTCAAGTCCCTTGTCATCCGGATTCTACGAATCAAGATAGAAAATTAAGTACAAGTTATTGGCAATATATAATTATTTTCAATTTACTATTTTAGCTCAGTTTGGTCACGAAGGCACAAATTAGACTCTCGTGATGAAGAGGATATACGCAAATATACGTCTCATTCAAAAATCATTATTAAAACATTTAAAACTAATTGCAAAATGTTGAAGATAATATAATATAATATAATTAAATATATGCAAATGAATATACAATCCATTCAAACATATAACTGAATGTATGAATCACGGCTAGTGTTTCTGTATGTACTTGTTTCATCACATTCTAATAATTGCGATTTTAAATTAAATTTCTTGCAAACCTAACTATGTTTTCTTAATTTTTTTCTAGTTCTTTCTTCTAGCAAGAGCATTATTTTCAGCGGCCATTCAAGACTCCAAATTTCGGAGCCCTACAATAAGTATTTTTTTGAAAAAAACAGGATTATACTCCCTCTCTGTCTATTAAATATTGTCGTTTTAACTAATTCACAGTTTTTAAGATAACAATTAACCGAATGAATTGATTTACTAATTTACCTTTTCATAAATGTCATACTCTATTTTCAAGACTTCATTAATATGTTCAAATATTGATTCTCATAATCTTCTCACCTTGTTATTGGACATCAAATTATGGTTACCTTGAAAGTTGAACAAATTAACAGGGGTAGGAATGGAAAATTTAGAGAAAAAGTAAATTGGAAATATAAAATGACAATAAAAAAGAGACAACAAAATCCCTTTAAAATGACAATATTTAATAGACGGGGGGAGTATTAATTAAGAATAAAAGAGATGAGAAACATAAACAAGTGAACAATCATTCCAAATGATACTTCATCCAAATGAACTGCTTGAGCCAAAGATTGAGCAACTAAGTTCAAATCACATTTCACCCAACTAACGAAACAAATTGCAGGTTTATATATATTGTTGATAAAAATTGATATTGTAGACAGTACTTTAAATAAAATTACATCAACATATCGGTTGGTAAATTCTATTAATAAAATTGTGCAAGTTGCACTAATATTTTTTTTTCAATTAAGTGTATTTTATAAACAGTAATCGGTAGATAAATTATTGTTGTACGTGATTTTCTGGAAAAGACATAATTATACAATTAAAATTATTCTTAAATAAATAAGATTTTCTTAAAAAGAAGTTTATATTAAATAGGGAGAAAAACATTATCACATCTCGAATATAACGGGAATCCTAGACCTATAAAAATTGCAAGTTCAGTTTAAACTCTAAACCATTAAACTAAAACATTAATCACATAAAAAACATTTAGAAAAAACATGATCTTCATTCTTTTCATTTTTTCTTTCCAATAAATATGGATGTTGTAAATTTTTTATGTGCTAAAAGTATGATTTATAACGAATATGTTTAATGAAAATCGAGCCTCAATTCTCAAGAACATTTTATTTCATGTTTTGAAAAATTCTACAAAACATGACTAAAACTAATTTTTTGAAAAAGCAACTAAAATGAACGCTAAAAATTAATGAACTGATGTCTAAATTTGGCATCAAACTGATAAACTATAAGAAATAAAAAAAAAACAACCAAATTTTAATTTTTTTATAATTTTGTTTCATCTATATATAGCTTTTTGGAGAGGTAGTAAAAGTGGTGATTGAAGGATTAATTTGTGTCAATTAAACGTCAAAGGTGGAAGAGATCATATACTTAATAGTCTAGCTTTAAAATCAGTCAATCTTTCAACATTCTATTACTTTTGAGTGCGATAAGAAATTTAAAAAATGCACAAATATCAAAATTAAGCAATTATAAAGTAGTAGAAATTATAAGAAATTAGAAAGGGATCATTGGCATTTTTAGGTACAGCACAAAATTAGCTGCCATGGTCGTGTCTTCTGCCAAGTTGGAGTCATCTCCACATGAAGAATTGCACCTATAACATTCTTAATTATTTATTAAATCCTTTGTCAATTTATCATTAAGTTTTTTCTAAAAAGAATGACCAAGTTTCATCGAGAAAAATCTCCACCTTACATGTATATAAACTCGAATCTGAAATTTTTAACACAAATTATGTCTCAATCACTGAGCTAATTTTATGTTGATTCTTATAATGTCTTGGCAAAATATATATGGCAAGCAAATTTTTTGCAGCAAAGTTTATTATTTTTTATTTTTGTATCAATGATCTTCCTAATTAAGTTACAATCTTGGAATCAAACTTAAGATCTAGTTATATACTCTATCATTCTTACGAAATAAGGCATACTTGATTCATTAATTCAAATCAATTTAATTTGATATTTTTTTTCTAATTTTCAAGAGTTTCATATTAATAATTATGTACCATTAGAATGTATTGTAATTTCAATACTCCCTCCGTCTACTAAATATTGTCGTTTTAGAGGGATTTCGTTGTCTCTTTTTTATTGTCAATTTGTATTTCCAAAATGTTTTTTTCCAAGTTTTCCATTCTTACCCCTATTAATTTGTTCAACTTACAAGATAATTATATTCTAATCTCCAATAACAAGAGAAGACCATAGGTCAAATTGTTTTTATTGAAGAAATTAATAGTCTTGAAAATTGAATAGAACATTTATGAAATAGTAAACTAGTAAATCATCTCATTTGGTTAGTTTTTATCTTAAAAACTGTGAATAAGTTAAAACGATAATATTTAGTAGACGGGGGGAGTAAAATGTAACATCGATTACATTTTTTTTGTGCAACATAGATATATATAGTAAATTGTAATATTATAATGAATAAACCTAATATTATGAATTGGAATTAGGTCATGTTCTATAGAGTTTCTAGAAATAAAATCTAAAATGAACTTAACTGAATTTATAGTATTTTAGTTTGTGTGTGACGTATTAATTTGTATGTTATAGTTGATTAAATATCTAGAGAGCTGATATTCTAACCAAATTTCTGAAATTTTTGTGAGTCATCCTTCAATTCATCTATTGTCAGAATTTGTATACAAACTAAGAGCATCTTTAGTAGCTTGTGGATTCCAAATCTAGGTGTCATGTGGAATAGAAGTTGCTTTTGATGATATGGTAATAGTCTTAAAAATAGACAATGTCTATTCATAAGATAAGAATTGTAGACTGTCTATTCCATTTTAAAGTGTATTTATTTTAGACAATGTCTATTTAGTTGTCTACATCTAGACAAATCAAATAGACATTGTCTAAAATTAATAATGACACGTAGGTGACACATCTTATAGGGAAGATGGACTAGACAAGCTACTAAACATGCATTTTCAAATTGATTGTTTACTCATTCCTATATATCAAGATAGTTTATAAACAAACAACTAATATGTTCTAAGCATACCGAATTCCATTTATATAAAAGTAATATGGTGTTTTATTATCTTTTTAATGAATAAGCATATAGTAAGTACTATATTTAAACTGAAAAAGGTTAAATAAATTAAATAAAAAAAGGAAGAAGAAGAGACCAACAAGAAGGAAAGAATTGCTGTTTTATTTTGGAAGACAAGAAAGAAGCGTGGAATCATGTGAAGTTCATTAAATGCATTAAGACCTGCCCAGTACTTACTTAGCTTTGTCTAACCATTATTTAATAAATTAATCAATAAATTTAATTACAAATTCAATATTAATCTAAACAAATTCGTGTCAGGCTCATTAATTTCTTGGTGGGTGTTATTTATCTTAATTTATTGTAACCTTTTGTTTTATGTTTACTAGGTGTCTTTTTTATCATGTAAAATTTAATTCAGTTAAGTTAAATTATGTTCAATTATGTGTAATTATAACATGTCTTGTGTTTTAATAAAATTAATACATATTGCTAATAATTCAATAAAGTAAGTGTACAATATCTATTATAATTATTCAAAGTGTTCGACAAATAAAATTTAATGCATGCTCGTTGTATATATAAAAATGAAAAGATTAAGAACTCAAGGTATGTTTTTTCTTTGAATTATATAGTAATATAGTATATACATGTTTGAACATTAATTACACTTGACTATTAATTAAATTACTTTTGTTTGTTAGTTTGCTTGAATATAACTAAATAACTTTATTTATTTATTTAATAAACGTATTTCTTGAAAACCCTAAGATCTAGGAAAAGATGAGATTGAGAGCAGGTGTAGATATCAAAGGAAAAGAACCTTGTTTCGATCCTGGGAATATTTCAAAGTTTGAGATGAAATAAAAATAAATACTTTGAAAAAGAGAAATAAAAAAAGGGGAAAAAGCAGACATCTTTTCACCTCTTAAAAAGATAGAAACATGAGAGCTCCAATGCAATGCATTAAATGAGGGCATCAAAGATTCATTTTCAAAGATGCTTGGTTTTTCTATCGTCTTAATTTTATATTTCCTCCTCTTCTTTTTTTTTTTTTTTATTATTTTGGTTCTTTTTGGCAATCTCAATAACAATCCATGTGACCGTTTTGCCATGGATGAAGATTCACCAAAAAATTGTGTTAAGGACTGAATCCTCAACCTAATCTCATATTCTTTACTAGAACCTTCACAAAATATTTCAACTTAAAGCAGCCGTAAGGCAGACCCACCTAACTCAACTTTCAGGATTGAGTTTGGATAAATTGATTAGAGAATTAGTTCAGCCTAAAGTGATCCTTTTTATTCAATAGGATAGACTTGATTTTTATATTAAAATACAAGTTGACACTTTTAACTTCTATTAAAATTTTTGTTATAACTTATTAATTTTAAATTTTAGTAATATTGAATTGTATAAAATTTTAAATTTTAGATAGAAAATATTACAGAAAATTGGTTTTGGATTTTGACGGTGTATAATGATCGTGAGCAAAGTTGAGATAGGCTTGGACTATAAGTCTCGTATACTTTACCAGAACCATGACTGTAATATATTTCAAACATGAAGATACTTATGCACCGGTCACGAGGCAAATCCACCCAACTCTACTCTTTCAAAAATGAGTTTCAATAAGTTGATTAGAGAATAGGTTCGGCCTAATCTGAACCTAAAATGACATTTTTACTGGATATGATAGGCTTGATTTTTATATTAAAATACAAGTCATTACTTTTTAACTTCTGTTAAAATTTGGTTTTAAATTTATTAATGTCTTATTTTCGTAATATTGAATAATATATAATTTTAAAATTTTATAAATGAAATACAAAGGAAAATTGATTTTAGGTTTTGACTGTTTATAATGCTTGTGTCCAACCCAAGTATAAAGTTGAGATGGTTTTGGACTATAATTATTTATTAAGACCTGAAGAGCTCAACCTCAACCCGACACACATCTACTCATGCTTGATATAACTCGAAGCATGCTCATATAACAATCAATGTGTTGAAATTTTGTCAATAAATAAAATCATCACGATTAGGGCCATTAACCTCTCTCCATTATAGAAGATGATGATATAATACCACACATTCTTACAATTGTATGATATTGTTCATTTCGAGTTTAAATTTTCATAAATATTTACTTGTTCTATAAACCAAGGGGTCTCATACACCTATGTGGATATTATTTGTGCTTATGCCTTCGACTAACGTGACCCAACAAAAAGATTAAGTTTATAGGATATATCCACACGATAATTTTTATATATTATCCTACGATATTAAAATTGTATATGAAGTGCAAACTTTGTAAATATCTTATGAGCTAACTTATCATTAAAAGGATGGCTTACCATTGCATTAGCTGTTCTTTTTTTTTTTTTTTTTTTTTTTTGTAGTATGACTCGAATTAAGATGTCCGAGTTTGTAGATTAGAGATATAAGTATTTGTTAATTTGGAGTTATTATATGAAAAAGACAGTTTTTTTACTTTCAAAAAAAAAATCTCAATATACTTGAAAAGATTGTTCCTTTATATGCAAGTTGTGTCTCTTTGCATTTAATCCAATTATTTCGCTCATACTTAGCTCAATTTGTACATTGACTTTAAGTTTTTTTGGTCTACTAGGACCCAACTTAGTTTAGGCCATGCATGATTGGACTTTTATAAAGGTTGCTAAAGCGAATCCAGCCCAGTCAAGCCTACTCAGGCCCACCCACTTTGTTCGATTTTGGCCCACTTAAACAATTGTTTTTGTTTTACATTTTCGTATGATATTGATGTTTATATAAATAACTAAATTATGCATGGTACGAAATTTTATATGAGTTTTATAACAACAAATATTTTTGTGGGAAAATGGATTTTATTAAGCTAAGAAAAGATGTGTAACACAATAAGGTAGCACAGGGAACCAACCACTCTCCCGTTACCTCATCTAAATGACTTGCTCTAGCAATAGAATGAGCTAGAGTATTAGCATTTCGAGACACTAAGATAAACAAAACCGAGACAAAAGAGTTTGTCAAAAGTTTACAGTCCATAATAATAGAAGAAATACTAGAGATCATCCATCATCAGAACTTGTCAAAGCATCAAAAAGAATGTTATCATCGACTTCAATCACCAAAGAGAATATTCAAAACTTTTCAAGAAAGAGAGTGTTTCCTTTACCAAGAAAGACAAATGAGGCACTAGAATACCAGCTTTAGCACAAATAGCAAATAGAATCGCGGTTATTAAATAAAATATGGCACATTTGAAGGAGAGACATCCTGCAGCTAGAAGCAGCAGCCCTAGCGCAACCATCAACTGAAGAACCACTAGCAGCTTGCCATTGTTCGTAAGCTGAGGCACCTTCAAAATTAGACTTTGATAATTACATTAATTGTGTGTTTGTTTCATCTAAGGTAATCAACAAAGGAATGAACTATGATTTTTTTTTTTTCCCTAACGTGTTTGACTATGTTTAGGAAAGGGAACGAAATTCTCTTTTGTTCCAATTTGTTATGGTTGAATATAAATATTATTAATAATAAATATTTAAAAATAAATGATAACAATTAAAAAATTTATTATTATTATTATTATTAATTATCAAAATTATTTTATAATTATCATTTATCATTTAATAATATTATTATTATACATATTTTATTGAAGAAAATTAATTAAAGATAATTTTTGTGTGTGAAAACAATTTGAATACAAACTCTTTTTTCAAGATTCTTCAAATAATGTAAAAATAGGATAAACTGGTACGCCACCTCGTGATTTAGTATTTTTTCAAATGCGTGTCAAAACAAACATTTACACAAAGTTGGACAAGGAAGCGGAAACTCTGCTCGCTTGCGCCAGTGCACAAGCAGGAATTGCACCCGCTTGTTCATAGTTCATTTTTTTTTATATTTTCTTATTTTTTAAAAAATTTTCAATCTAAAATTAGTAATGATTATCAATTTTTTTGCATATTTATTCATCAATTGTGCTTCAATGCAAATAAAAATTGAAGAATATTAAGAAAATAGTGAGGATTTTAAGGCTTAAGAGATGGGTTAGTTCAGGTAAGTATGTGAATAATACGGACGACACGAAATAATACTAAGCGGTGCATAGTAGTTCAGTAAAAATAATAGAACGTTAAAATGCATTAAATTTAATTTCACATTTACCAATGACACGCCTTTTCTCCTGTATTTCCCACTGTTTTTAAAATCCCCGCCTAGGCGCTATTTTGAGGGTTGTCGCCTGGCTACGCCTAGCGCCTAAACCCTACTGACTAGCACCAAAATCCGCCTAGGCCCCGATTAATCCCCGTCTAGGCTCCGATTCACCTTCGACCGCCCGACTAGCGCCTAGCGCTTTTTAAAACACTGGTATTTCCTCATCTTTGTTCCTCCATTTCATTCTTTTCTTCTTCCTTCATTTCACCGGCATTCTCTTTTAAATCAATCGGACTCATGACCGGTTCCCGGTAAACCCGGTTGAACCAATTGATCCAGTCCGATTTTGATAATCTTAATGGAAAGTGATAATGTAAATAAGAATATGGTGGGAGAGTGGTTTGTACATTGAATCTTGAAAAATGACTGATATCTAATTGAGTAAATTTTGACCCAAAATAATTTTACAAAACAAATCTATGTTTAATTAGCTCAAAATTATTACCTTTAAATTATTTAAAAGAATTTATATTGTAATTAAGTTTCATTATAAGTGAAGCGTCACTGTCAGTGAACGAGAACAAAAGAATCCAAAATCCATAAAAGAAAAATTGTTTAATCAAGAATGACAATTTGAAAGCAAATATGTGTACACGTATAGCAACTTTGCCATCATAATCAAGTGGTCCTTTCAACCATACTTTTTTAAACCAATATTTCCATTTCTACTTGGCTTTCTAAGTGGATCCTTAAATCCTTCTCAATTATTTACTCCGTTTTAAAACGCGGTTTTGTCACGATATTATATAATCGGATTGGCGGTTAAGGTAAAAAATGTCATAAAAATATTGTTAAAGTTCAAAAAACGGTTGCCTAATCCTAGAAATATATTGTCAAAGTAAAAAAAATGTTACATGAATTTTAAATTTTATTATATAAAAATGGTTTAATGTATGATTTACTCCTTGAACTTGATCTCAAAAATCAAAAGATACTAAACTTTAAAAAGCACCTAGTTTTCCCTCAACTTGCAAAAAAAAACACCAATTTGCTCATGGCACTCAGGGGTAAATTTGTGCATTTTTTACAAGTTGAGGGGGTAAATTGGTATTTTTTATAAGTTAAGGGGGGTAACAGGGTGTTTTTTAGAGTTCGGGGGATCATTTGACTTTTGATAACAAGTTCAGAGGGTAAATTATGCATTGGTCAAATAAAAATTTATATGTTAATTAAATTTATTATTCTAATTCATTAATAAATATTAAAAAATTACTAATTTATGTAGGCCTCGATTAATTTTCTTCTATGCTCTTGGAGGCTTTAGCTGCCCGTCTAACGTCTTTTAAAACACCGATTATCTGAGGTTAAAAACTAACGGTTCTACATCTAATGTCCAAGAAAAGACTCAAAACTCATCCAAAGATAAAGGCCGATAGAATTGTTCCCAAGTTAAGAAATTGTGAATAGGATCTGTCAAACGATGAGGATGAATGAAAGGATAAAGTGGACGAGTAAAATAGTGGAGAATTGGCGTCAGCCACCAGAGAGGATAGACTTGTTGATTTGTCTTAAAAAAATAATAATGACAAAGAAACAAATGTTCAATCGTGGGAGAGAAAGGAAGGCAGAGAGATACTTGTATTCTTTTTTTTAAAAAAAGAATATTGAAAAGGAAAAAGTTATATAGTTTACTTGTTATTACATGAGTCAAAGTTCATTTATATGGTCAAAGTAATTTTGATTATCATGTTAGTAATGTGCGAAGTTTTTGTTCTATTATGTTAGATTTTAAAATCATTATATTAGTAACTATAAAGTTGTTAGGTAATTTTTTTTAGAGTTTCATTACAACTTCACCAAGGATAGATTTTACCATAATCGATATAACTAATATAGTGTAAGTAGTCTAAATGATGCTTCATGTTTAAGAGCTCCACAAGTATATTTTTTTAAAAAACTAAAGTTTTCATTAATAAAAAATGAAAAAATTCTCACTTCATTCTACCCTTTATGTGACTCAAAATGTAATCTTTAGAATAATACATTATTCAATTTCAACAAACTAGATTAAAACATTCGTCACAAACGCTGGACAAATATTTCAAATAACCACAATCAATAACAACCTACTATATATTTCTACAATTACTTCAAACATTAATTGACATAAAATTTTAGTAATGAATATGGTGATTTGTGTTTGGGAATCATTTAATAATTGACAAAAGCTTTTTAATCTATACTTTTTCTAACAAAGCCTGTACCATTAGGAGCATATAATTTTTTTTTATACGTAATACATACTGATCAAGATAACATAGAGTGGGTTTTGTGGATTAAACATTTCTGTCATTTTGGGTTGAAGATGCTTAGAATGAGGACGAATACAATAATGCCTTCTTGAAGGAGAGAATTAGGGCCTCACGTAGGAAGAGAAGAATGGAGATCAAGTTTTCAACTTTTAATCTGTTGCTCGGGTCAATATAGCAATGACAGTTTGAGTTTTCTTTTCTGGTAACATGACCGTTTGAGAGTATTGAAAGAATGGTGGACATTGAGATTCCAAGTTTTCATATATTATACCTGTCTTTCAGAGGAGGAGAGATGGACCCGGAGAAGTAAAATTAATTGAAAAGAAATGAAAGTTCACCTTTTATTAACAAAGTCAAAAGTCAATTTTGCGGTCAAAAATGATTTTGATCATTATGTTAGGTTTGTGTACTTTTATTTCAAGTTTTGAAATTCACGTATCATTTTGTTAGTAACGATAAAATTCATGTATTTTTAATAATTTTTCACCGAAAAGAGTGTTTTGTTTCAATATTTTCTTGTTATAGTTGCACATGCTTATACAAGAAATGTGATTCACCTAAGACCGTTCAGGTCTAATTTCTGTGAGTCGGGTTAGAGGCATAATTTTTAATATAAATCTGACTCGGTCCAGATAGAGCAACTTTTGTCATTGATTTCAGCTTAGTTTTCTTGAAAAGGAAAAGTGAGAAGAACGAGAAAAGCATACAAATCATCTTACTTCTTCGGATTAACAAAACTAACTAAAAAATATTCTCCTGTAAACTATTGTGAATTTCGTTAAACTGCTGTTAGAACCCGGTTGAATGGAAAAACCGTGACCGGGAATCACAGCGGTTCCGGTTTCGGTAATTCACCAATATAATTCAACAAAATAAAGAGAATAAAAGGCCAACAAAAAAAAATGAAGCTAATTTTAGGGATCAAAATCAGATTCTCTGCGACCGCCACGTGATCTCCAGAACACTCTCTCTCAGATAAACCACGAGCCAGACACGCTCCCTACTCCTACCTCTCAATCTTTACCCTACACGTGTCCTCCAATCCAATGGTCCATCGTCTTCCTCTAGCACTCCTTTCCTTCCACTCACTTCCTACATTCCTTTCCTTCCCATTTCTCATCAAAATCTGAACCACTTTCCCCTCCCTCTCTCTGTATCAATTTTTCTTTCAATTCACAAGCATGTTACTCAAGGCTTCCCCGGCTTTCTCTCTGGTGAGTACTCGTGGGGAAAATCTGAGTCCTCTGGTTTCTCCTTCGGTTTTCCGGGGGAAATCTGGACCTGGATTTGTGCTTTGTGCTTCCAAGAGCGCCAATAACAAGCCACTTACCGGCGTCATCTTTGAGCCTTTTGAGGAGGTCAAGAAGGAGCTCAGTTTGGTCCCTAATGTCCCCCAGGTTTCTCTTGCTAGACAAAAATATAGTGACGACTCTGAGGCCGCCATTAATGAACAGATCAAGTGAGTGCTACTCCACTTGGAAATTCTATTTCTCCTGATTTTCTGTATTCCTCGGTTTCATTGATTTCTGATTTCGTGCCTATTTGTGTATTTAATCTGGAATTCGGTTTCCTCTAGAGTTTGTTTCCATTTCTGTTCCAATTTTTAGTAATTTCCCCCAATTTTTTAGGTCTGCGTTTGGATTTGTTTTAGCTTGTTCGTTTACAGTTTGCGTTCTAATTTTGCTATCTCGATTGCTTGGCAGCGTGGAATACAACGTTTCCTATGTATACCATGCCATGTTTGCCTACTTCGATAGGGACAACGTTGCTCTCAAGGGTCTTGCCAAGTAAATTTCTCTATTATTGAGTAACTTGAGCTATTTGTTGTAATTATTTTTTTGAAGCTAACTCTGCTTTCTTGTGGATAGGTTTTTCAAGGAATCAAGTCTTGAAGAAAGAGAGCACGCTGAGAAATTAATGGAATACCAGGTTTTATGACTTTGCAGTCCACCTTTATGTTATTATTAGTCTGAACTGAGGCTATTGTCATCTAGTTTGCACATTCATAACATATTAGTATAACTTTTTTAATCGTGGGTCAATAATTTTCAGAACAAACGCGGTGGAAAAGTGAAGCTGCAGTCTATCGTCATGCCTTTGACAGAATTTGATCATGCTGAGAAAGGCGATGCGTTGTATGGTGAGTTTTACATCGAGTTCCAGTTCATGTATGCTTTAAAGTTTTACTAATTTGATTGAGTGTTGATTACTTGTTGTATTTGAAATTCATACTGTTAAGTCTCATATAAATTCAGGACCTTCTTGAGTGATGTCATGAATTTTACTAATTTGATTGAGTATTAATTACTTGTTGCGTTGCCATTGATTATGTGGAATTTATTCTGTTGAGTATATGTGAATTTAGATTTGCTTGAGTGATGTTATAGTTTGTTGTTGACGGGCCGTTGCATTTGTATGGCTTGCTAAGTTGGATGAGCTGTCTTTATGTTGGATAATTTTGAAGTGGTTGACAATAAGAACTGAGCTCTTCAATGTTCTAGTCTGTTTGGATGTCAAATGCATTAGATTATTGAATACTAAGATCTTTTCAGTATCCCAATGAATGATGCTTCCTTGCAGAGGTTCTTCTTTTTATTACTCTCTTTGCAATTCACAAATTGGTGGCTGGCTTAAGATCAATTTTTCATTGTCGTTTTGTTGGACCTTATCTCATTTTATTTTTCCATTTTCAGCTATGGAACTTGCCTTGTCTCTGGAAAAATTGACAAATGAGAAGCTCCTTCACCTTCACAGTGCAAGTCATTTTTACTACTTGCTGATGTTGCATCTTAAGTGACAAAAAAAAAAAAAAAACTCCAATGCTTGAGGATCACCGGGTTTTCTTTCCTGGTCTATGATTGGCTATTCTGCCGAATATGTGGAGCTTTTTAATTGAATAAATACTTTGAAGTTGCTAATTTTGTTAGCTGTATCCTCACTCAGATTTTGATTGTGTATATTATCAACAGGTGGCTGAGAGGAACCACGATGTGCATATGACGGATTTTGTTGAGAGTGAATTTTTGGGAGAACAGGTATGATATCACGGT
Source organism: Euphorbia schlechtendalii (assembly GCA_949673415.1). Taxonomy (NCBI): domain Eukaryota; kingdom Viridiplantae; phylum Streptophyta; class Magnoliopsida; order Malpighiales; family Euphorbiaceae; genus Euphorbia; species Euphorbia schlechtendalii. The sequence goes on along the minus strand of CATIWQ010218628.1, from coordinate 16,106 downwards.
CATCTACTTTATATGCGATTCTAATTTTTTTTCTTTTCAACTCAGATGCCCCTTCGATATTGATTGAAGTTTGATTTTGGCCTTCCCAATTGCTTCCCTCTACAGGTTGAAGCCATCAAAAAGATTTCTGAATATGTTGCTCAGCTGAGACGAGTGGGTAAAGGACATGGTATGTATTTATAATCATTCTTCTGTTGAATAACCATTTTCTTAAAAAATTCTCATCATAAAGATTTTTCTGGAGCTAAGTTCATTTTTTTTAACCTGAATTTTTTTACGTATTCTCTAACCGTTGCTTTTTTTCATGGATGAACAGGAGTATGGCACTTTGACCAGATGCTTCTCGAGGAGGCAGAGGCTGTTGCATGATAATGGAATGGAGAATTCTGCCATGCTATCTTTTTGGGTTAGGCTATTTTGTTCAGAGGTTTTCGGGGCGTGACTCACAAATATTAGATAATGTTGGCAGACTGTTAGATGATTGAAAAATAGATCGAGTCGAAGTCCTCTTTCTTGAAGTGGTTATCCTGTGCAAAAGTAATTGAAATATATGGATAGTGTGTTTTCCTTTTTTCCTGGTTCTTGTTATGAATTAGAAATTGTTGCTTTTGCTTCTATGATGTATGAGGCTATGTGTGTCATTGGAGTCCATTTCTTGCTTTTGGTTGTGTTTTTTTTATGGGAAAATGAGTCATTAAAAGTCCAACTCTTCAGACGTGCATGGTTCTTGTTAGACAAGATTTTTCAGAATATTGCAAATTTTAATTGAATTAAATATTTTAATGTATAATTAAATTAATAGAGCATTGCTTGTAATTAATGATTCCAGACCTGGACCATTAAATGATGCTCAACATTAAAATTAGTAAGAGTCCAAGAAGTTGTTATCTTCTGTATTGAGCACTTCAAGAGATGCGCAAACATCTGCTATTGATAATATCTGAGTTTTGATCGTTGTGGTTGGACCCTGGATTAGGCACTGTTAAAAAGAAGACAAATGGTCCTTAATTGAAAACGAAGGCCACCCATCAAGTTGAGGCTCCTTCTGTTTCCTTTTGGAAGTACTTGTCTCAAAAATTAAGGGTGGGCTTTTAGAATCTTTTTCAGAGCAAAAGGTTGATTTTTCTAGATATTTCACATTTGAAATGTTATCAGATATTACAGAGTTCTGTTCTTTTATTGTGTGGGTTCATTTTTTGGCCTTGTTTGGTTTTGAGGAACAATGCGCGTAAGAAAGAGGAGAAAATGTTTATGTGCAATATCTATAATGGAGACTGGAGAGTATGAAAGGGGGTTAATGTGATGCGCGTTTTAAATTATTCTCATACTTGCAGCAAAACAATACAATTTGAAGGGAATTCCTAGTTTCCTTTTCCCATTTTGTTCTGTACGAATTTGAGATTCTTGTGATCGAATTCAAAATTACAACTATGAGATTGTTTGTCGGATCATTTTTTTCCGAGGAAATGCTTACAAAAGAAATATTTTTGTAAAAAATTGTAGGATTTATCGAACTTATTTATATAGAAATAAGTTCCAACAGATCATTTTTGCACTGTTCACCAATTTTATGTTTCACTTTTCACTCTATACAATCTATATATACATTGTTTTATCAAGTTTTAATTGCTTCCTCTTTGTGTTTGGTGCGTTTCTCTGCATCAAATTCTCTCTTCCTTATTTTGATTCTCCCCTATTTTCTCTAGATCGAAGTTTCTTCAAGTTTTCGCTTTCTGTAATTCTTAAATTCTCTGCATAATTCCAATTTTCTAGCTTTATATCAGGTTTTTTTCTTTCAATTGAGAATGAGGATTCATAGAGTTGAAATCTCATTGTTGCCGATAGATTTGATTTGTCTCTTTGCGTTTGATTTTGTCATTAATTTGTAGAAAGATTATGCAATTTTTGTGTTGTAATTTATGTGGGGATTTTCACTTGGCTGTATAAATGCACCACAATGCGACCCATCCACTGTGTGTTTGTGAAAATGCCTAAATAAATTAATAAAGAATTATACTGAATATATGTTTGTAAATTCAATAAAGAGAGAGTTCAAACAAATATTGGAGAAAATTGAAAAGCGCACATTAAAAATGGAGGAAGTGGTGGCTATTTAATTGGGAATTCATCTATCGATATTGGAAATCTGTTTTTCAAAGTATTCATGAACTTAATCAACCGATTAATTTTAATTAATTATCTTACATGTTTTGATCATTTTCTAATTCATTTTCATTATTTTTCAAGATTAATTTGACACACCCTGTTCGTTATACCAGTTTCCTACCACTTACTTACCATTTTCTTACTAGTTTTGACATTTTTTGTTCTTCATACCAGTTACATATTAGATTCCTACTGTTTTGATTCAATACTTTGTAGAGATTTATCTTACATGTTCTTATCAATTTTTAATGCATTTTCATTACTTTTCAAGTTTAATTTAATACAATTTGTTCTTCATACCAGTTTCCTACCACTTTCTTATTAGTTTGACATTTTTTGTTCTTCATACCAGTTGCATACCAGATTCCAACTGTTTTGATTCAATACTTTGTAAAGCTTTATCTTACATGTTGTAATCAATTTCTGATGCATTTTCATTACTTTTCAAGATTAATTTGATACAACTTGTTCTTCATACTAGTTTCCTACCACTAACCTACCACTTTCTTACTAGTTTTGACATTTTTTGTTCTTCATACCAATTTCCTACCAGTTATATACCATATTCCAACTATTTTGATTCAATACTTTGTAGAGTTCAATCTTACATGTTCTTAATCACTTTCTAATGCATTTTCATTACTTTTCAAGATTAATTTGACACAACTTGTTTTTCATACAATTTTCCCACCACTTTGTTACTAGTTTTGACATTTTTTATTCTTCATACCAGATTCATACTGTTTTAATTCAATACTTTTTAGAGTTTTATCTTAGATGTTATAATCACTTTCTAATGCTTTTCATTACTTTTCAAGAGTAATTTAACGCAATTTGTTCTTCATACCAGTTTTCTACCACTTTATTACTAGTTTTGACATTTTTTGTTCTTCATACCAGTTTCATATCATATCCTTTCTATTTTATTTCAATACTTGTAGAGCTTTATCTTACATGTTCTGATCACTTTCTAATGCATTTTCATTACTTTTCAAGATTAATTTGACACAACTTATTCTTCATACTAGTTTCTTACCACTTACCTACCACTTTCTTACTAGTTTTGACATTTTTTGTTCTTCATACCAGTTTCATACTAGTTACATACCGGATTCCTACTATTTTGATTTAATACTTTGTAGATCTTTATCTTACATGTTCTAATTACTTTCTAATGCATTTTCATTACTTTTCAAGATTAATTTGATGAAACTTGTTCTTCATACCAGTTTCCTACCACTACTTACCACTTTCTTTCTAGTTTTGACATTTTTTGTTCTTTATATCAGTTACATACCAGATTCCAACTGTTTTTATTCAATACTTTGTAGAGATTTATCTTACATGGTCTAACTACTTTCTAATGCATTTTTTATTACTTTTCAAGTTTAATGTGACACAAATTGTTCTTCGTACTAGTTTCGTACCACTTACCTACTAGTTTCTTACTAGTTTTGACATTTTTTGTTCTTCATACCAGTTACATACCAGATTCCTACTGTTTTGATTCAATACTTTGTAGAGATTTTATTTTACATGTTATAATCACTTTCTAATGCATTTTCATTACTTTTAAGATTATAATTATTTGTTTATTTCCATGGAAATAAATTTTTGACATGTATTTGTGTATTTACCATATTTTCATAACAAATTTGATACAACTTGTTCTTCCTACCATTTACATACCACTTACCTACCAGAATCTTTGCAAATATTAAACAGTTGAAAATTTTTTTCGAAAAAGTATATCATAATGGATGGCATTTCGAAATTAAAAATGAGACGAACAAAAAATTCTAAAGCGACATGTCAAAAAAATTAACAGTTTGAGAGATAATGATAAAATAAGATAAGAAAATTAAAAAACACATGTAGAATGTAAGGGGGGAGAACACAACAACTTTGGAACGCATAAAAATTTTCAGCATATTATAGGAGGTAAATATGAAATTTAATTGATCAAATAAGTTAGGGCACAAAACTTTAGCATGAAACTATTCCTAACTAACGCATTATAAAATTTTCCCTATCTTTTTTTCTCCTCCCCAGCTAATTTAATGAAAAATTCTCCCTTTTGTTCTCAGAATAAAAAAAAAGAAAAAAATGCATTTATATTATATAGTCTATCATTGAATTGGAAAATTCGTTTATTAATAAACAATTTATTTTTATACTTAATAAGTATATTTATGTGTCTAAAAAAAATTATTTACGCTACAGTTGAATTTCTATTCTACCAGACATTTCATCTTTTATATTTTGAAAAAGGAAATAGAGAATTTAAAAGAAATACTCTCAGGTTTGTTTGATTGGCGCGTGAAATAAGAGAAAAACGAATGAAAAATGTGAAGTATTTACCTAAAATTCATCGTCGGATGAAATATTTATTCCTAACTATTAAACATCTCATGGAATAGTTATTTGATCTCGAGAGGTGGATACGCGATTCCACGAGTTGTATGATAATCAGGAACAACTATTCCATCCCGATGATGAGATTTGAATAAATATTCTACTTTATTCTCTTATTCTACGGAATAGTTATTCCACCAATCCAAACCAACTTTAACTGCTATTCAAATAATACCATTTTATTTATACTCTGTTTCTTCTCCTTCCCGACCTCTTTTACAACTTTTTATTCTCAAGTGCTGTTATGGCTTAATCCTTTTTGGATTTTGTTATCAATGACACGTCACTCACCGACTCTGCATATAATATTTTTCTAAATTGTGACAATTTGCAAATTTAATAATACTTCACTGTAATTACATAATTAGTGGTAATTACTGATCTCAAACAACAGGGTCAAGTATTTAACGTGGCAAATAAAAAATGAAGTCCTTGATCAACAGAAATTGAAAAAAGGAAAAGAAGGATCAAAAGATTTATTTTCTTTCATTTATGATGATTTCATAAATTATTTTTTATAAAATTTTAATTTCAAAATTTTTTCAAGTATTAGAATTGATTTTATAAAAAATATTTTAATTTTTTTAATTAAATAATGTAAAAGGATAAAAAATATATTGTTAAAAATTAAAATATATAAATTTTAAAAAAAAATTGTGAGAATAATTTATTATAAAAAATTAAATTGTTGAAAACAAAATGTGTAGTTTTGTGATTGGATCATAGTCAATACAATCAAACGGACGCTGCTTAATTGGGTAGTGGTTGCTTGTTTTGATGCTCGTTTAAACAGCGCCGAGTGAAGGTGTGACCAGTTCATATAAAACCGCCAAAAATAGTACCAAAAGCCTTGACCCAATCATAAGTTGTTACCAGAAGGAGAAATGAAGGTGGCGACGGCTGCCGCTTGCTTGATCCTTTTCTGCTTATCAAATATCACGCGTTCTCTCGCCGATCAAGGCTTCGATGTACGGCAGCATCTCTCCACCGTTACAAGGTTCATATCCCCCTCTCTGTGCCTTTCTATTACTGATTTTACATTTTCGTTTTGTTTTTAGGTTTCTGAATCTCTGATTGATCATTGTTTGTATGATTTTATCGCTCACTTCATAATTCGAGTGCTCGTGTAGTTAGGATAATTCTGTTTCTTCGTCCAATTTTGTTGAATGATCAGATTAATTTCTGTGCTGAGTTCAATTAGAGCTGTTTTTTAATTAGAATTATTATTTTGAAGGTTGAGTAATGCTTGTTCTTTTCTTAAGGATTTTGTGCTATTATTCATGGGCTGTCTTCTGTTTCCGCAGATATGGTGCTGTGAAAGATGTGGCTTTCGATAACTTTCAACGGTCTGATATTCCTCGGGGATGTACTCCCATTCACTTAAATCTTGTGGTAACTATTGCTCTATGAAGTTTGGATTGGCTTTTCTTTATGTCCATTTTTAGATTCAGTGATTAACCTCTGTTGCGTGATGAATGAAGATGTACATTTTTTTATGTTCTTGTTTTCAAATTTGTATGGTGCCTTATGTTCTACCATTCTGCTGTCTGAACCCCTATTTAAGTCCACCTTGATAATGATTTTGTGTCAACCACCATCATTTCAATTTATATGATTAACCACTACCAAGTTTTATGTGCTATCCTTTTTCATCTTGCTATTTATTGTTACATTAAATTTTGATCTGAAGAGTAACAACTTAATACGCAGAAGATATTTATATAATCTTGGGGCTATTTAAGTAGGTCTGGTTGAGTTTTGCAAATAAAACTACTCTTATTGCTGTATGATCATTTGCCTGATATATAGGACTAGCATGGAACATAGTTAGAGATTGGCATGCTTCAATGCGTGAAAGAGGTCGAAACAAAATGCAATATCTATTTTATTGCTGAAGCATTAAATTTGAACAATCCTGATGTTCTCTTTTAAGTTCTTGAACTTAGTTGGCATCCTATTCATTATCAGTCTGTTTTCTATCTATTTTTTATGAGTCATATTATATGGCTTCTTATCTGATTTGTTTGCCGTGTGTTTACTTGGATGTGAAATTGCATATGAGTACGTGGTGTAATGAGGGGGGGATTACAGTTAGAGTTGACTGAAACAATATATCTACTCTTTTGGTGCAAGTACTTGTGTGTACCCAGAATACTAATTAGAATAATGTATTTTAGTTATTGCTTACCAATAGTCTGTTTGTCAGAACGCTGTCAATGCCTGAAGTATTCACTTGGAGGAGAAGCTAATGCTCTGGGTGCCATTAAAACCATAAGAGAAATAAAAATTTTATTTCCTTTTGTCTTGCAGGCCAGACATGGAACTCGTTCGCCTACTCAAAAACGGATGAGAGAGTTGGACCGATTGGCATCTCATCTGGAAGAACTTGTGAAAGCTGCTAAAGAACAGAAGAAGTCTTTAGAGAAAGTTCCTAACTGGTTACAGGGTTGGAAATCTCCTTGGGGAGGGAAATTAAAAGGTGGGCAACTAATCAGCAAAGGCGAAGAAGAATTATATGAACTTGGGATCAGGACAAGAGAAAGATTTCCAGATTTGTTCAAGGAGGAATATCACCCAGATGTTTATGCAATAAGGGCTACTCAGGTGAGCTCCATGTGAACTATATTGGAATATTGCATGTTTGTTTATACATGTTTTATGCCTTGTGGTTTACTTGCCTTCATGGGTTGGTATCATATGAGCCTCTTTACCACTTTAGTTATTCTGAAGAGGATCCTAACGTTCCTATATCTAATTGGTCATATTTATCTTCATTTCAGGGTTGAGTTTTCCTTATTATTTTCTTTCTCCAATTTCTTTATTGAGAATTATCTAAATCTTCTTTGCTTCAATGTGTAAGGTCCCTCGGGCATCAGCTAGTGCTGTGGCATTTGGCATGGGGCTGTTTAGTGGAAACGGAAGTCTAGGACCAGGAAATCATAAAGCGTTTGCCGTTGTCAGTGAAAGTCGTGCCAGTGATATAATGCTTAGGTTTCATGATTGTTGTCAAAACTACAAGGTATGCATGAGGCTTTAACTTTTGGTTGTCATAGTTAATTTTCCTTGGATTTACTCTAGGCTGGTGACAAGTTTCTTATTTGAAGTTGATAGCCATGATGGTTCTGCGTTGAATATAAATTCATGTGATATCTGTAGAAAGAATAACCAATTTTCAGGTTGAAATTCTCGTTGTTTCCTTGATTCTCCCAATTTCTGTACCAAAGCCATCTTCATCACTTTATTTGTGCCTGCTTAGAATCCAATTTTTTTAACTTTCGCTTGGTAATTGTTAGCTAATTTTCTGTGCATTTTGTAAATATATAATTTCCTTTGATTGACATTTTCTGAACTTAAAGAAACTATAACACATCGTAAGCTTCTCCATATGGTTGTTTATATTTTTCTTTACTTCTTTTCTGTGAAGAGCCATTTTGGATTATCTTTTGTTTTTCTTTCCTAAAATGTTTTTACATCAATATGTCCTTTGGGAATCCAAACTGTGAAGACATCTTACAGAATTTGGGCTATGAATGTTAAAGTATAATTCTGGTTTGCTAATATAGAATAATTGGCACGTTGGTTATGTTAACTATCAGAATTGGTTTTCGTTCATTGGAGGAGAAATGCCATTGAATCTGTAATATAAATTTCCACTAGATAATCTTCATTTATTTCATATAAATTAATTGGTTTCTCTTTCTTTTGTGTATTAGCAGACTTACAGGAAAAACCAAGAACCTGCTGTTAATAAGCTTAAAGAACCTATAATTGATGAAATTACAGCTGCATTAGTTAGCCTTTATGGACTTGATTTTACAAGACAGGATACTTCTTCCCTCTGGTTTCTCTGTAAACAGGTGATTTATTTATAAGATAATGATTTTTCTTGCAATTTTCTTTATTTGAAAAAAAAACTTCTGAGGTTCCTATTTCCCCTTGGATTTTATTGCAGGAAGCATCTTTATTGGACATAACAGATCAAGCTTGTGGTCTTTTTATGCCTTCTGAGGTATAATAATATTCAATATATATGTGAACTTTACCATTTGATTTTTGTTTGTGCATAGATCATCATGACTTGTCAACATTTTCTTCACTATTGCACCAAAAGAATTGTACTTCAATTGTCAAAACTCAATAGCATGTGAAAGCTTCTTGAACTCTGTTAGCTATTACTTTCTAGTTATCGAATGGTGACTAACGAAACACATTTACCATGTTAAGGTGGCTTTGCTGGAGTGGGCAGATGACTTGGATGTGTTCTTATTGAAGGGTTACGGTAAATCAATTAACTACCGGATGGGAGTGCCCCTGCTTCGAGATATTTTTCAATCCATGGAGCAAGTTATTGAGGCACAAGGTGGTGATATTAATTCATTAAACTTTTAATATGCATTGTTCGTTGATGCAATAATTTATGGTTGCGTATTTTTCCATGTATAACTTGTACTTCAGACCCTGTATCAGTGAATTATGGTAAGTGATGAGGAGCATGATGAGAATCTCAATAATAATGGTTTTTACTTATCAAGTTTCCTTGAAGAAGGGTGGTGTTCGTCTTATTCACTCTAGAGTCTAGACACAAACAGAAAATCATGCGATAATGCCTAAGTCAAATCCAAATAAGACAGTTCCCAGCTATTGATTCTTGGAATAGTACAGCTTTCACTATTAATGATGAACGCGTCACCATATGTGTCAAAACTTTCAGTTGCAAGTTTCAGTAATGATAATAATCTTACTGGGTATCAGTTTGGTTTTTCAATTCCTCGGAATAGGTAAGCCAGAAGCGGCTGAAATACTTTAAAATGGTTTTTCTGTTGGGGAAAGTAATAATTGCGCGTTTTCTTCTCTTTCTTTGATTTTGTAAGGATAGATAGTTTGTCTCTGGTTTTCTATTGCAGCTGTTGACTTTTCTGCATTTTGATGTATCAGGAAAACAGGCTCCAGGAAGCTATGAGAAGGCGAGACTACGGTTTGCACACGCTGAAACTGTGGTTCCTTTTACGTGTTTGCTGGGTCTTTTCCTTGAAGGATCTGGTTAGTGTCTTTTGACTTTTCAGTATTTCCATATATGTAAATTCAGTAGTTTCTATATACCGAATATGTACTAATAATCTGAATAATTTTCAGAATTTGAGAAAATACGGAAGGAACAACCTCTACAACTTCCTTCAAAACCTCCCAAGAGTAGGAATTGGTGGGGCAGTCGTGTTGCTCCATTTGCTGGCAACAACATGCTACTACTTCACAGTTGTCCATCAGATGATGCTTCAACCAAGTATTATGTTCAAGTACTCCATAATGAGCACCCAGTTCCAATGGCGGTATGGTTTTTTTTGTTTGTTTCAATAGATAAAATACTTCCTTAATTATCTGATAATATGTTTTCTGTTCTCTGTATGCTTGAGGTTTTAATGTTCTGTTATTTTATGAACAGGGCTGCAATTATTCAGATATGTGTCCATTCGAAGTGTTTAAGGTATTTCATTGCTTAACTAATTGTCTTATCTAGATAATTAATACCTGGATAATGGTTCGGTTTGACTTTGATCCTTCAACTTGGCTAGGAGGCCAAATAGGTCCAAGCTGAAGTTTTCTAATAAAATTTGTATGAAATTTGGCTTTTTTTTTTTTGTCAAATGTGCCTATATCATAGTTTGACAAATGTCTAAAACAACAACATTATATGCTTACTCGTGTAATTTTTGGATTAATTTAACGAAGAAAAATGTCAAAATGATGACTACAGTTCATTTTAGACCCATTTTTATCTTGTATGCCAAATTTTAGGGATCCAACTGATCCTTTATCCATTATTTACCCCATATGAGAGTATACTTGGATTATTACAATACTTCTGCTCATGGTACTTTAATTCCTCTTTCTGTTCAGGAAAAGATAGTTGCGCCTCATTTAAAGCATGATTTTAATACAATATGTGCAATGAAGGCAGAACAACAACAGCAACAGCAGAAACCTGAAACCAGTAAGTTATCGCAACTGTTTGGTTGGTTATTTTCATTGGGAAGCCATGATAAAGAGCCAGCAAAAGCTGAATTATAACCATTCTCAAACATACATGCTACATTTTCCTTGCCGGTCCATAATTTACGCAATTTTTCAGCCAAGGGAAGCTCTTTCTTTTAGCAGAGTTTCATAAGTGAATTCGATTTCACCCTATTGTCAACTCTCCCTGACCAAATGTAGTCCACTTGTTTGTTCTAATTCATCCATAGCAGCTCTCGAACTGTAAGAAAAACCAATTTTCTCCTGTTCTGATACACTTTGTAGATCGTTTATCTTGATTTTCATGCTGCTTTAATATTAGCACCTTATTTCGCCAAAAAAATTAAGTTTAGTGCGTTTTTCAGATTATGTACTAATGAACAACTTCACCATTCTGTTGGTTGTTATTGGTACTTCCATTTCAACTTCTATCAAATGGTTTTGTTTTTCCCTTTGCTTGTTTTGTGAGTCGCTTGGGTTGGAAAACGAGTCATTCAAATAAGATGAGATACGAAACTAGTATTTTCACTATGCATTTAGCTGGTTTTCTAACCTAGCATCCCACGGCTGATACAACGATCTCACTCGATCTATAGTATTTAATTTGATCGGGCTGTGTCAAATTCTCAACTGCATAACTCGATCTTTGCCTTTTAGTTGTTGAAGCAATTATCATGGGTGTTACCAGAATGTTGTATATATTTCAAACCAGCAAAAGAGAAGTTTCTTTGATGAATTGTTTTTTGTTCAAATAATGGTAAGGTGGAGGCATTAGTTTTATTTGGCTCAATTAACTTTGACGTTAATACTATTTGACTAAGAGCTAGTTATACGAACTTGAATTTGGCCTAGTGGTTGCTAAAGTTATTTTAGCATTTATTTATGTTTAAGCATACAATTGAGATTAATAAGAGATGTTAATCATTAAATTCTAATTTTAGAGTAGGAATTTTTTGTCAAAAGGGGTTCAAGGGTCATAATCATTAGTAAAACATGATATTTTTCATCTATTTAATCAATAAAGCTGACATGACGAGTGGTAAAATGGGAAACCCACATTTTCTTTTTAGTGTTCATTATCATTCAGTACTTAATTTATAAAAATTAATTGATTTGTAGATATAAACTATGAACGACCTGTTTTGGTTGCCCAAAAATTAATTAAAATCAAATTGGAATTTTGATGGACATCCAAAACGAAAAGGAATTATAATGTACTGGTTTTTCTCAAGCACCAAACAGGTTAACAGAAATGAAAATCGACCGGGGATTCCAAATACCCTTGCGTCTTTAGTAGCGGTGGTTGGAGGTGAGTTTCCCTCAAATCCTTGGCCCAGACTTTGCCTCCCTCTCTATCAAAAACTTGCCGCCGCCGGTGAAGGTGGCTTGATCTATTAGTCTTTTGTTTAACTTTTACAATCTTTTATTTCTGTGAAGGTGGCATTGTCTCCATCTCTATCATTTTCATTTTTTAGTTGTATTCTGTTTAAATTTTTTAATTTTTTAATTTTTAAGTAATGAATAAAAATTAGAAAGTATATTAAATATAACTCTTAATTTTTCATTTTTTAAATAATAATTAATTTTTTTAAGTTTTATTGGTTCAAAAATATAAGCGATTAATTAACATATATAAATGAGATTAAATTTAGTAAAATATACAACAAAAAGTTAGGAGAAAATAAAAGTAATAACAAAATAAACAACCTAAAATTATATAAATATTGAAGGGGTGTCAGCAAAGTTTGATAACTTAGCATATTACCTTATTTTAACCTTACTTTTTATTAAAAAATTAAAAATATATCAATTAAATTTTTATTTGTCAGTTATTTACAAGTAATTTTACAATTATCTATATTTGAATAGAATAAATTAAAAGATGGGTCATGGTGTCGGTTAAAAAAATTGTGTTATTCAATTTGGAAAATTTTAGAAAGCATCAAAATGTTAATTTCTATTGCAAGACATAAAATGAAAAAATCAGAAAATTATTTTCCCGTTTTCTTAATTGAAAAATTTTGCAAATAAATAGTAGTTTTCAATTTTCAATTTTCTTTGGAAATTTTTTGTGAAAAACTACTATATTCCACGGCTAAACAAGCCATATGATTTTCATTTTACCCATTGTCACATCAGCTTAATTTACGGAATGGATGGAAAAATTTTGATTCGTTAACGGTTAAAAACCTCATACTCTTTTTGTAAAAAAAATTTTCAAACTTCATGTTACAAATAAATGAACCACATAATTATTTTTTTTAAGTTTGGCCTGTACAATATCATCTATCATGAATTATCAATGTACACTTTATATAAAAGGTGAATTTATTGATGTACAAATTGTTATTTTTTATTCTCAATTTTTCGAAAATGAATTTTTTCGTTATAATTTGTATATGTATAAATTATAAAAAGAAAAAAATGAGAGTTATAAAATACTTGAATATCGTTACTATTGCAATACCAAATGACTGAACACACCCTACAGTTGAACTACTAGAGTCCAAAATTATCTTAATTACAACTAGAGGTAAGGGTGAAAACGGAAAAGTAAAGAAAAATAAGCACTATAAAAAACCAAGCACATACATCTAGGTTTTCTTACGCTCCCGGAACGTATTTGAGGTTTAGCCGCAGCGCGGCCCAGTGCCGCTCTGCCTGGCTGAGCCGATGATTTTTCCGATCTAAATTTTCTTTCACTCTGTCTGTCTATCTAAATAATTGTTCTCTTGCTTTCTTCTCTTTTTTCATTATCATTTATAGCTAACCTTAAATATATTAAAGAGGCTGTGATGAAACCGATCCGTTCAGCACCGGGAGCGTCCGATCGGGAAATGAAAATTCAATGCCATTTTACCGGCGTCGTAAACTGGATGGCCTGCAAATTTTGAAAAAGGCTATTTTGGTCTTTTTCAGTGGCAACCAGTTGCTGCGGTGGTTGTGGTATTATTTTTCTTCGCCTGATCTATTGTGTTCGGATCTGAGCCTTACTTGATGTTTAAATCTCTTTTTACGGCTACGAAGAATAATATTTTCGTGAAAAACCTAAGTGTAATTCTGGTCGGGTTTACATCTGCGATTGAAAATTGCCGGGTTTAGTCGCCGACGGTGAGCGTGATGTGAGTGGTCGAAGTTAAATGATCATCTGAGAAATTACTGGCTTTGCTACAGTTGGACCTTGTTGAACCATGGTTTATTAAAATCCACCAGCTACATACCCCACTGCTTTTGACCTATAACACTCGTTCAAAATTGACCAGTTTGTCGTAATGTTGGTTGCATTAATTAGTTATTTAAAAAAATTGAAACTTCAAGTATTTTGTCTCAAAATAATGGAATTTTCCATTAAACAATCAAATAGTGTTGTTTTAACTGACATGAATTTATAAAAAATTGAAGCGTGTAAGATCACATTTCCTTAAGTGTGCATAAAACGTGTTTCAATATCTCGTATTCTTAGAAATGTTAAAGAATAAAATTTCCCGCACAGATATTATTTTAAGAGTCGTCTTCCAATTATTTAAACCTCATCGATGAATGTTTAAATCCTGTCTGGATTCTGATTAATATTCACCTTGGTCTTTGAAAACTAAAATAGTCCGATTAATACGTAGCGCTCTTCAAACATTGATTTCAACTAAGTTTCTTTTTCATGTATCAATTTTTAATAATAATTGTGAATTATATATAATAATAAGTAACAAATAATATTTAAAAAAATTTAATTATTGTTCTTGCGGTCAAGAAGCTTTTAAAAAATGAGTAAATAAATTAAATATTTTTAAAAATATTGAGAATAATATATAATGAAAAATTATACGACGACAATATAATTGAAAACTCTACGTTGTAACTCATAGTTTAGGTTTTCTTTCTTAAATCAGGTCCTCAATTTCATTATTACCGTCAACAAATTGAATATGGTTTTAGTTCTATTCCTAAATTAAGTTAAAAAAATTTATAAATACTGATAATTAAAATAAAATAATAATAAAATTAGGGAAATTTAATGGTGATTTTGTTAAAAAGTAGTACTTCCTCCATCTATTAAATATTATCATTTTAACCAATCTATAATTTTTAAGATAACAACTCACAGAATGAGGTGATTTATTAATTTATCCTTTCATAAATGTCATATTTAATTTTTAAGACTTTATTAATATGTTCGATAAAAACTATTTGGCCTATAATTTTCTCTTATTATTTGATATTGGAGTATAATTATCTTGAAAGTGTAACAAATTAATAGGGGTAGGAATGAGAAACTTAGAAAAAAAACATCTTGAAAACATAAAATGATAATAAAAAAGAGACAACGAAATCCCTCTAAAACGAAAATATTTAGTAGACGGAGGGAGTATTCGTTATTTCCTCTTCATTACCATTGAATCAGTAATGTGATGATTGATTCAAGAGTAATAAAAGGCAAAGAAAATTAAATTTGTTCAAAATAAAATCTCATAACCTACATAAAAAAATAATACGATCAGAACATAATTGAAAACTCTACATTTAACTCATTGTTTAGCTTTTATAAATCAGGTATTACGGTCGACAAATTGAACATGGTTTTAGTTCTTTTCCCAAATTTGTTGTATTAGATATTAGATGTTTTATTTGAATCACCGTTACTTATGCGATCAAATATTTTGAGTATAAATTCTGTAAAGTTTATTTCAATTTCTATCTATCTTTTTCAATGTTATTCAGTTTCACTGAATGTTTTCACCAGCAAATATTGCTAGCGGTGAAAGGTGTTGATGTATTCGAAAACCAAGTTATATTAACAATTTTGCACAACAAGGTCCTAATTCACTGCATGAGTGACACGTGTAATCCACTATATATTTCCTAACCATGGTTAATCTATAACCTACCTTGGGCTCAGTTAAGCAATAGGCTGTGTACTTGTATAAAATGAGCCGAGAGCAAGTCAGCGTTTGACGCTCCCGGAAAATGATTGAGTTTCAGCCTCCGGGCTGAATCGATGATATCTCCGATCAAAAATATCTCTTCGGCTCTGTTCTCTTCTACTACTTCACATCCTTCAATCAAACAAACATATGTTCTAGAGGCGGTGATGATACCGATCCGTGTAAATCCGGGAGCGTCCGATCAGCAAAGGGACTGAAATGCCATTTTTATCGGCGAGGTAACCTGGATGGCCTAAGAGATTGAGAAGGCTATTCTGGTCTTTTTCGTTGGTAACCGGTTGCTTCAGCCATGGTGGTATACAGTTCCCCTTGCCTGATCTTCATCATTTTCGGATCTGAGCCTCATTTTCTAATTTATTTTTATTATTTATTGTTTGGCTACTAAGAATATACCTTGATTTTGCTTATATTTGTGAAAATTGTGTCTTTCTATGTGGACATTTTGGATCTGAACGTTGTTTTGTCGGGAAATTTCGTCGCCGGTGAGTAATGTGGCGTTGAAGCTGTTTATTTAACTAAACATGGTAATTTGAATTTAATGGTTTTTACTAGTTATTGTTAGGATTTCGGCGGAGT
>CATIWQ010218620.1:0-15812 GCA_949673415.1 Euphorbia schlechtendalii | reverse complement strand
TAGAAAAATGATGATAACTGCAAGTATACAGTTGCGATGTAGTTTTAAAAGATATCGATCCCACAGGGAAGGACTAGCTCTAAAGATCAACAAGGAAGACAAAAGAAAGAAAATAAAATATATTGATATTTTGGATAGGAGGGTTAAAATGAAGAATGAGTTAATATAGATATGAAAGATTAGAGAATCTAAATATATAGATTTTCCCTATGAAATAAACATAGCAGAGAAAACATGCAAGTTCAACAAAGATGTTATGATTCACTAAACTAATCTAACAAACTATGTTCAATACCCAGATGTTCAATTATTTGCTGTAGAACAACACATGAAATAACTTTTCTAAACCTAGCGTAAACGAATTAAGACAATTATATAAACCTGGAAAACATCAATACTATGCTTAGTACAGGTCGCTCTCACATAGCCACATTTAGCAAGTTACCATTCCAAAAATGTTGGCTCACTAAACAGCGTTATATCACAGATCCAATGATTATACACGAAATTGTTAACACCTAAACTACTCTTAAAATTAACTCCAATGCATATAACTTGATTAATATAAAAGACTTAACACGAAATACGCATTATGACACATAGACATATCGTAAACTTCAAAATAGAAAGTATAAGTAGAAAGCAAAGCAAAGTTGTAAGTTAAGTAAGTGAAAGCTAAAGTTGATCAAACCGTATCAACTCTTTAATGTGAGTCGTCAATTCCTGCAATTCCTTTGTCTGCTTTGAATTCGGTCTCGGACCATACAGAACCTCCGCTAGGATGCTATTCTTTGTGAATATCGAACAAATGAATATTGAAGAACGAAAACTTTTATTGATAAGTGATTTGCAAGTACACTTATACAACAACCGCTTGAGAATATAGAGAAATCTAGTGATCGAAATAAGGATTCGACTCACTTAAACATTTTCTCACTAACACTTATGAATATATTGAATTCTCTATCTATACACACACTATATTTCTCTCATGCACTCCAATATTTTCCCTCCGTCTCACTGCTACACGAAATTGTAAGGTTTGGAGCCCTATTTATAGAGTTTGAAGTGTTGCGTCTATCCATACGAAGATTTATATCCATTGGTGAATGATTGCATCACTGCATTGTGATTGGTTGAGAAGCTTTAATCTTATCCACAATGGATAGGCAACTTTTCATGATTGGTTGATTTCTGATAGGTGTCTATTCATTGGTAGTTTATGGCAGTTGATCATCCTTATCTGGTGGTTGGTAGTTAAGAAGATTAAACCAGAAAACCGTCCAAGTCGTGACCACGATATACAAGTCGCGACTGTGAATCTTTGATTGGCAGACTTCTGTTTTGAAGAAGAACAAGTCACGATTGTGATTTGTATTTTTCTTCAGAATTCTCCTTGTAATTTCACCGATCTTTGACAGCTTCGATCCTAAGCCAAATCTTTAAGTTCCACGCATCTTTTTGCACCTTTTTCACTTCATAGAATTCCACTTTGGATCATTGTACTCCCAAGATTTTTACCTAGTATCTGCATTTGCATAAAAAATAACTACATACCACGTGAAATCTTTTATATGAAGTATAAAAATGACTTAAACTATAGTGTTTAGTGTATAAAATAATATGATAATAATTGTAATTATACACTTATCAAGCCGCACGGGCCCCACCTCGAACAACCCTTGTTCTTTTCAGGGCCCACTTGCGACTGGAAAATTCCCTTTCTCGCTTTGACTATTTTTCCCTATCTTTTCATTATTCCTTTGAATTATTAATTCGGCTAAACCAATTAATAATTCCTCTCATTAATTTCACAACTTGTATTTTCGGTACGGACCTAGTCCATAGGTTCTTTACATAGTTCGATAAAGACCCAAAGTGTGTGACCTCATAGGATCCCAAAGTATGGAGCCGTTATAGGTTAACCTAAACTTGGCTTCCCGTCGAGGAACCTTTAGGCTTAGTGTTCTAGAATGTTATGGAACCCAACAGTTGTAAATGATCAAATGGGCTTTCTAGTAAAGGTGTATGATCCCCCTATACTTGGAACGTCACGTGCCTGTGACTTGATCCGGTTTTGCAGTAGTAACCAGTACAATAAACTCCTTCCATCAGGTTAAGTACCAACCAGATTATTGAGCTTAGATTAAGTGTCAGCTCATGTAATAGCCGTAGCTATCCTGGAATTAGACTTGTTCACGAAGAACACCACTCAGCGATTTTGTATCTTGATTGATTATAATCCTGTTCCATAAATCATATACTCCAATCAGAAGTTTATGAGTGTGTCACTTCAACAAGGGGCCGTAAGGTACATCTCTATTATATTACTATATTAGGAGAGATGGATCCCATCTTAACTACACAACTTACCAAAATGTGATCATCGTTATACCCGTAATCACCAATGTCATCGTGATTGCCAGGGTATGAATAAGTATGACCCAAACTAGAGCAACTCCTACATAAGGTAACCGGTATCTTAGGTCTGAGGATACTCGTACTACTACTACAATAAGACATGACACCAACACATGGATATAGTTATTTCCGAGTGTCTATCTTATCACGGTCTCCAATGTATTACCGAAATACATTCATGTGTTAATCCAAGGAGTAAGGCTGCACATGCTAGTCTATCAGCTCCATTGATATCTTGTCTTAATGAAACTACGACTAGGGGTATTTAGACTATTCATAGTAACATGTATGTGCAGTTCTCACTCCACATAGCTCCCACTATATCCTTGTACTTTTATGCTATGAATTAGTCAAGGACTTTGTTTCATCAATGCACATATACATATTCAAACATATATGATACTAGTAATATATAATAAATAGAAAGCACTAATAAGTAACAAAGATGCCTTTGATTATTATTAATAATTCGAAACTATTTGTACATTATAGCTAATAAAGACATATTTCCCCAATTGCCTCTAGGGCATACATCATGTCTAACAAAGTCAGCTTCATTAATTAAGAGTATACTTAGTACTCAATTAATTTTATATCCTAGTCAGTTTGCTATTTTCAAAACATTTAAGTACTATGAAGTACTATTAACTTGGGTTCTACAATAGCAATTGTTCAAAACTAAAACTAGATCACTAGTAAAATGAAGGCTATATGTCCCTACAACTATTGTAGCAACCCGTGCTCCATTTCCAACTTGTAGGTCCATCTCCCTCTTTTCAAGTATTCTACAATTTCACAACCCCTACACAAAAGTACATATATGAGTATTATAACCAGTATCCATAAAATCATAAGGAACTGTAGAGAAACTCTCTAGTTTGAATAAACCTAAAGTGTAAGCTTCTTTCACCTTTGTCTTCTCATGCTTAGAAAACTCAGCCATTATTTCATCTACCATGATTGTAGATACAAACCTTTGCTTAACAATTGTCCTCCTTTGTTCGACTTATTTCATGAGTCTTCTTTTGACTTTTAAACCTCTCATCCTATTGATCTTTTAGGTCCTTATTTACAAGTTGATTTTCCAAATCATTACAATGTTGAATATCAGCAAGCTCTAGTAAGTCAATCATTTGTGATAATTTAATATATAGCTTTATAGAAAAAATTATGCTTGGATTGCATCATACCGTTTAGGTAGAGTTTTTAATATTATTTTCTTTAATTCATCCACATTATATGTCAAACCACTTCTTCTCAACTCTTCTGAGTAGTCATTAACTTATATAACAAACTCAGCTGTTGAGATGTCCTTCCCAACCTTCAAAAATTGCATGAAACATTCTATTTCACCAATTACTTGAAGATTTATAACTATATATTGTGAATCTAAGTTCCTACACATATCCTGATATTTAGGCAGCATAGCTTTGACCATTAGGTTTTTAACAAACTTATAGTCATTCACATGCTTCGTATAACCATCCAATTCGCAAGGGAAGGCATTTGTATTGGGATGATCAGGATATGGATTGTCAAGTAGATTGTCCATACAAAGATCTTCGAAAATCTTTGTGAGTATCTCAAACGACTAATTGAAATTATGCCCATAAAAAACTTTGTTTTTAGGTAAATGCTTATATGTGTTAATATTCATATTTAACTTAGATAAAAGATAAAAAAAATGTATGTTTAGATATTAGAATATGTACATACATTTGATATAAGTTCTTTAATTAAACACATTTTCC
Source organism: Euphorbia schlechtendalii (assembly GCA_949673415.1). Lineage (NCBI taxonomy): Eukaryota > Viridiplantae > Streptophyta > Magnoliopsida > Malpighiales > Euphorbiaceae > Euphorbia > Euphorbia schlechtendalii. Next base: position 11,640 of record CATIWQ010218620.1, on the reverse strand, counting down.
TATTAATTTAATCGATATTCAAATAGATATTTTAATTGCACTCGGGAATCATGGTCTAACCCCCATTTTAGTAGGTCAAGCTACATTAAACAATCATGGTTGGAACCTGTCCATTTGCAACTCGTGCAATTGTTAATCCATTTGAGCTATCTTTCTCAAGATGTTTATACATAATTGTATGACTCCTCAAATGTGTCTGCAACCTAGTGTAAGCTCCAATAATATGGATAACTAACCTAGTTTGGTTAAAGCTTAACCCCATCTAGTCTCATGGTCAAACACATTATAAAGGGAAGCATGTTGTACATGTTATTACATTCAATAATAAGGTTCATGTCATAGAATTATGATAGGAAAACTATGTACTGTCTTAAAATTTTATAAGGACTTCATTGGTGTAATCGGTCTCACCTTAGTCTAGGACTTAACGATGAATATGATTATGATAACAATAATTCTTGGCTATAAGAACGACCTAAGGGATCATGCTCAGACCGGTACATCACAATAATTTCATTATGCCAAGACTCCGAATAGCATGCAAAATAAACAAGGTCCATATTTAAGTTGTCGTACCTATGTCTATAAGTTTAATTTAACAACTTAAACTCATCATTGTAAAACCATATGCAGAATCCATTTCTCATACTAGAAATCGACTAAGTCATAAAAGTTCTTTTGGTAGTTTGGACCTTATACCGATGGAGATTTCCTGGTACTAGAGGCACCCTTAAAGTGAATGAGCAGCCAATTCCAACCCTTGCCAAAATATCACGGGCACTTTGATTGTTTATACCATAGACCATTATGAAATTGAGATTTTGTTCTTTTAGCTGAGTAAAGTACGGGATGATACTCGAATAAAAGCATTTACACATGGAGTGATAGTCACCTAGACTAAGTTTTATAACAACATTTTCTATAACAGGAATTGAAACCTAAGTCATGCATAGCATACTCAATCAATCCATAGAAAATAATATTTAACATGTTATAATTAATGATCCATAGCATAAGGTAGGCTCTGAGACCGCTGGGGATTAATCTAGATAAGTAGTGAACATGCAAGCTAGCATGATGGAGTTTCAAAACTAAAATTAACCTAATAGAAAATCCTAAGCATGACATGATTGATATAACTCTAGCTACAACGTGGCATAGATACAACATATTAATAAACACTTATAATGGAAACCTAGTATCTAAGTAAGAGCATTACCAGTTGATGCGTGCCTTCCCTTAGGTGTGGTAGAGTAATCCCTTAGATCAATCTGGTAGTACTCTGTTAGCACTAGCTCCCAAGTGAAGGATAGCTTCTATGAATATTCGACATGAACCCCACAGACCAAAACCTTCCTTAAAAGGAAAAACTCATTAGTTAATAAGTGGTTGCTAAACCACTAGTATACCAACTCGAAAATAACTGCAAAGGCTCTTTCTAAATAGAATAATCCAACTAAGAATTCACACAATTATTTCTATAGAAATATGTTGACCTATGGCCAGGAAGCCTACTTCAACAGGTTGGGCTTAGACACTCATTTTTTGAAAAAGCCCAACCCAAGCCCGAACTCGTCAAAGCCCAAAATTTTATGGGCTTGATTTTTATATAAATACCTAAGCCCGGCCTAAGCCTGGCCCGACGAATAATTTCATTTATTTATTATATATTTATACATTAAATTTATTATTATTTTAAGATTTTATATTTTATCATATTCAATTTGTAGACTTGATTATAATAAATGTTATTAAATATTAATGATTTGAGTAAACAATGCATTTATGTTTAAAATTCAAACATATTTTGGCTTATTTTATATTTTTTTTCTATTTAGTTTAATAAAAAAATTTATAACAAACAAAATATTCATGGGCTTGTACCGACTTGGGAATGACATTGTAGGCCCGGCTCGAGCTCGAAGTTCTAAAGTATGGGCTTGGGCCGGGCTTGAGTTGACGTTTTTCGTAAAAAGAAATATGGGAGGATCTCAAAATAATTTGTAAGACAAGTCAAAACTCAAAAGAGAAGGCTAAGCTAAAGTATGTTGAAAGGGGGGAGTAAAGGAGGCTATTTATAGCCTAAGGGGAGCAAAATTTCTCCCCATTTTCCAATCTGGCATATGCCATGCGAGTTAAACATGTGGATCCCATAGGATTCACTTGTTGGGCCCCTTGTGCTCCACGCAATGACATGCAATGTAGCCCACATCATTGCAGGCTTGTGGGATGAGTACGCATGCATTGTGGGCTTGTAGTGTTGCTCTTGCAACATCGCATAGCCCACAATGATGTAGGCCCGATCCGTAGAACTACTACAGTACTGCTCATGTAGCGCTACCAAGCCACTCGCATAGAGACATTTCATCACCGCTCGTTGTATCCCATACTCATCTATTCCCCTTTTTTATTCGATGCACTAGTCTAACCAGTTTATGGTTTAACTATAATTGCTTTTACTTCCTATTATTCTTGGTATAGACTTTGTCTATTAAGTTCTTGACTTAGTTTGTTTGAAGGTCCTATGTGTGTGACCTCATGGGATACCGAAGTATAGAGTCGCTAGAGTTTTACATAACCTTGGCTTCCCATCTAGGAACTATTAGGCTCAATGTTCAAGACCAATTATGGAACTCGATGAATTTAGATGATCAAATGAGCTTTCTAGCAAAGGTGTATGATCCCTCGATATTAGGAACGTCACATGCTTGTGACTTGATTCGGTTCTGCAATAGTAACCAATACAATACACTCATTTAATCATGTTAAGTACAATCCATTTTATTGAGCTTGAATAAAGTGTTAGATCATTTAACAGCAATACTTATCCCGAAGTTAGACTTATTCACGAAGAACACCACTCACCTTTAATAATGTGATTAATTAGAAGCTCATTCTATCAATCACATACTCTGATAAGAGGTTTAAGAGTATCAGTTCAATAAGAGGCCTTAAGGTACAACTCCAGTCATATTATTATAATTAAGAGTGATAGATCCCATCTTGAATACTTAGCTTACCATCTAACAATTATCACTATACCCGAAATCACCCATATCATCCTAGCAACAAGTAATGCTTAGGGATGATCCAAAGCATAACAACTATTGTGCAAGGCAACTAGTATCTTAGGTCTGTGGATACTTATATTGCTACTACAATAAGACATGACATCAACACATGAATATATCTATTTCCAAGTGTCTTTTTTATGTCAGTCTCTAATGTATCTCTCTAAATATATTCATTGTTAACTCAAGGTATCACCTTCAGCTCATGGGATTAGCTGCTTGGATCTGATACAAGGAAGAAGCCTACACATGCTAGTGTGTTTACTTCATTGAGGTTCAGTCTTAATGAAACTATGACCAGAGACATTTTGACTTTCCATAATTACATGTGTGAGCAATTCTCAACTCATATAGCTCCCACTATGTACTAGCACTCTCACGCTATGAAAATTTCATGGACTTTGTACAGATATACCAATGATTACACACAAATAAATATACATATGATGCTAGTAACAAAATAAAGTATTCATTGATATAAAACAAAGATGCCTTTTATTAATAATAATAAACCGAAAAAGGTCCGTTCATGATAACTATTAAAGATGTATCACCCTAATTGTCTCTAAGGTGTACATCATGTCTTATAACAACAACACACATTATCAAACTTTTACCAATAAAAGGGTAGAGATGGGAAAGTCCATCAAGAGACTACATGAAAGGGAGCGTGATTATGAGCATTTAAAATATTTTGGTTGTCAATGTTTTTACACTAAATTGACATCACACAAAGATAAGTTCTCACCTAAAGTAAATGAAGAAATCTTTGCTGGTTATCCAACAAGATAGAAGGGGTACGTGGGGCTTAATCCTATGATATAGAAGATAATTATATTAAGAGAAATAATTTTAAATGAACATATTTTTCTTTTCTTAGATAAAAACTATTTTGCATAATATTATGGAAAAGGAAAACTAGTATTACCACTTGCTGACATTGACTCAGATCCATTTCCCATCATCACAACCCAAATTCAATCCATAAACCCTCAAAATAACCAGTAGACAACCTTTCATAACTAAGAAGAAATTGTCCTTCTGTGAGCAGACAACTTTCTACCCACATGGTCGTCAAGAGGTGTCGCTCCCATAAGATGTGCCGGGGGGTTTTCGAAATTGTGGTTATTGATGTGGATTAAATTCCTAAGACTTGAGGCCTAAACCTCTAGCCTACGTTATGTAGAGATGCCACCTGAATCAGCTCTTCCATGAAATTCGATACAGCCAAGATCCATTAAGCCTAAACGAAACCATAGTATAATGATTTGGGTCCGGATGAGTTACTTATTTTGCCATTATCTAAGTCATATTAGGTAATTTGCTACCATATTCCAATGTCATGACATTCTATTCTAAATCAATTTTCGGATTATATTTTAACATGCATACCGAAATCAATAATTAAGTACGGAAAGTAAACATGTAAGAAAGTAAATGTGCCTAATCTAGGGGAATTATTTACATATTTGGGATGGGGAATACAAATGGCCTAAAATAAATGAGATCTAGGTAAGTGAATACATCCATATCTTATTATACAAACGATTTAACAAATACAAATGCCTTTTATTGAAATGCGATACCTGAACAAAAATACATATTAACTTTCATCTAACTTATTCTACATTCATCCACAAAGGTTAGTGCAAAATATTTTCACAACACAATCATGTACCAATGTACAAAGTATGTTCAATTTTGATAACCTGTGTAGTAGATTTAAAGGCGTCGAAAAGCTCGCAGTTTTTATTGTGTAAAAAGATTCATCTTTTATATACAAGTGTGTTACTCATTTTATTAATGAAAATTCTGCATGTGAATTTTATCGGGTCAGATATCCAAAAATAAAGTGTTCCCTTTATGGGGGTTTCCTAACATCACTTCATGATGAACGAGTATATAGATATACACAAGTCACTCTAGGCTTGGGAACGTAAATGTGAACCCTTTGAATATATTCCAGAAAAAGATAAGGACAATAGCAATTTTACCTCAGTGAAGAGGAAACCGTCTTTGAACACTTAATTTTCTCTAGAATGTATCCAAAAAGATTAACTTAAAGTTTAATTGTTCTACTGAACTCAGTTTATCAATTTTAGCAAGTCATTCTTAATTAATTAGTCTTTAATCGTGAAACATTAAACAAATTCAGCTGCTGGAAAAAGGAAGTAATGCCCACGTCTGCGTTGCAACTTCGATGTCAGCATTGCAACATAGACACCAACGTTGCAACATTGACGTTGACATTACCTTATTTTTTTAGAATGCAAGTGCAAGAATTGTAAGGAACTAAAACATTCAAATTAACAACAAGCAATTAAGCAAACATGAAAAAAAATTCTAGGAACTTAGAGGCTCACCCTGTAGTCGAGAATCCACTTTTTCAAGATCCGCAAAATTTCTCCTTGTTTCTTTGGTCTATGTGGTGTAGTTTTTAAAATCAGAAATGGAGCAAATGTTTCTCCACAAGGTCAAAATGAGGTGAATGAAATGTAGTATAAGATATTAGTTATAACTCCTCCACCAAAATCTATTGAATTAGAACTTAGCAAAGGTGGTGAAAAATGGCTTGAACATGAATGTGAGCTAAGAACACTTTCATCCTCAATCCCACTCAACTTTTTGTGAATCTAAACCTCAAAGTTACCTAAATGAATCCCATGAAACCTAAGTTCATTCCCTTGCTATGAACTTTCCTTAACCTTTTCAAAAGAAACTTAGTTTTTTGCTATGAACCTTCACTTAAAGGCTAACTAAAAGTTATTAACTTAAGGATTTTTCTCCAAACAAGTAAGCTCATTTTTCTCTACCTCTTGTGCACAAAAATTCAGCCCCCCTCTTACTAAATGTCAGCTCTCCTTTTGTAGGAGAGCTCCCTTTAATCCAAAGTGCATCATCATTACTTACCTTTTACTTTTACCCTTTTCACTCTCCAGTCACCCTATAGTATTGGGCATGTTGGGAAGGTTAACCAAGAGTACAAGGGCCCTAGAAGACTAAGCATTCAATTATTCTCGAAATTTTGCAATTCTGTTATTACTAACTCAGCGATGTCGGTATCGGTGTTGCAATGCATACACGGACATTGACAAGGTCAGTATAGGCATGGGTTTTCAGGCCTTGGTTTGGCCCAATCTAGGCCTCGTTATTATTGGCCTGGAAACATCGATGTCTATGTGGAAACATGGACACCGATGTTCCCAAAGCCAATACCAATATCACCATGTTGGTGTGGGCATTGGGCCTGGATCCGGCTTGATTCAAGACTAACCTAGCATAAAGTACTAGTTAACCAAGATAGTAATTGAATATGCAATCATTGCATGGTGGAATTTTAAAACTTAAAATTAACCCAAAAGATCTCCTAAGCATATCATGATTGATATAATCTAAGTTAAAATGTTCCATGGATGCTTTTAGGTTTATAAATCTTATAAAAGAAACCTAGCTTATAAGTTTACAACATTACCATTTGATGCGTGCTTCTTCTCCTCTTTTGGTTGCAGAGTTCCCTTAGAGCAATTCGTTAGAACTTGATTATCATGAGCCTCTAACCTAGGATAACCTCTATGATTGATCCACAAGGATCTTCACCGACCAAAACCTCGTTGAGGAAGAACTCGTTAGTAAACAACAGCTACTAAACTGCTCGAAGACCAACCCGAAAATAAATTGAGAAGGCTCACTTTAGATAGAGCCTTCAAAAGAATTCTTCATTGTTTGGAGAAACTCATGAAGGATCTCACACAATGAATGAAGAAAGAAATGTCAAACTCAAAGAGAAAGGCTGAGCTGAAGTAATGAATAAAGAGGAGCTGGAGGCCTATATATAGGGAAAAGGGAGAGTGTTAGACTCCCCTCAAACATTAGGTGGGATGGGAATATTCCCATCCCACCTTAGAGGGTTAGCCGTGTGGGTCACAAGGACATGCGGTCTAACCCGCGAGCCAATACAAGGCAAGCCATGCTTGCAGCCTACCCGTGCCATAGCACGCGCGGGCTTACCCCATGTGCTAGAGGCCCTCAAGCTTTTTCATCTCGCAGGGTAGCCATGCAGGTCCCACTCCGAACAACCTGTGTTCGTTTGGGGCTCACTCGCAACGGGAAAAATTTCCTTGCTACGCTCTATGTAATCTTCCCTATTTTCTCTTTGTTCCCTTTAATTATTAATTCGGTCCAACAAATTAATAATTCTTCTAATGAATTCGACAACAAGATATATTCGGTATAGACCTAGTCTATAAGTTCTTTACTTAGTCCGATAAAGACCCAAAGTGTGTGACCTGATAGGATCCCAAAGTATTGAGCTGCTAGAGGTTAACCTAAACTTAGCTTCCCATCTAGGAACCTTTAGGCTTAGTATTCCAGACTGATATAGAACGTGATAGCTCTAGACGATCAAATGGGCTTTCTAGCAAAGGCGCATGATCCCCCGATACTTGGAACATCATGTGTTTGTGACTTGATCCAGTTTTGGAGTAGTAACCAATAAATTACACTCCTTCCATCAAGTTAAGTACCAACCAATTTATTGAGCTTGAATTAAGTGTTAGCTCATGTAATAGTTGTAGCTATCCTAGAATTAGACTTGTTCACAAAGAACACCACTTAGCCATTATGTATCAAGATTGACTAGAAACCTGTTCTACCAATCATATAGTCTGATCAGAGGTTTATGAGTGTGTCACTTCAATAAGGGGCCCTAAGGTGCGTCTCCCATTATATCACTATATTAGGAGCAATGGATCCAATCTTGACTACTCGGCTTACCAACATATAATCATCATTATACTTGTAATCAACCGTATCGCTAGGTTATGAATACCCCCAAAGTATAACAACTCCTATATAAGGTAACTAGTATCTCAGGTCTGAGGATACTTGCACTGCTACTACAATAAGACATAATACCAACACATGTATATAGTTATTACCGAGTGTTTGTCTTATAGCAGTCTCCATTGTATTACCTGAATACATTCATGTGTTAACTCAAGGTACCACCTTTAGCTCATGAGATCGGCTGCTTGGATCTAATACCAGGAGTAAGCCTACACATGCTAGTTGATAAGTGTATATTCACACTTATAATCATAATATTTTCAATCATTAAACATTATGGTTTAAATCACTTTATACTTCATATAAAAGATTTCACGTGGTATGTAGTTATTTTTTATGCAAGTGCAGTTACTAGGTAAATCTTGGAAGTTAAATGATTAAAGTTGGAAATCTATGCAAAAAGAGTGAAAAAGGTGCAAAAAGATGCATAGAACTTAAGGAATTGGTAAAGGATCGAAGATGTCAAAGATTGGTAGAAATCGAAAAAAGGAATCATGTGAAAAGGCATGTCACGATCATGACACATATATCATGGGCGCGACTTGTTAATCTTCACTATAGAAAGTTGCCAACCAAGTATTCACTATCACGGCATACATTCGCAGTCGTGTCCTTGATGGTTTTTTGTCAACTCTTCTCTTCTTTCAACCACCGGATAAGAATGATCAACCTCCATCAACTGCCATCAACTGTCAGATGAAAAGACAACTTTTGAAAGTTAACCAATCATGAAAATGTACCTTTCCATTGTAGATGAGATCAAACCAATTCAACCAATTACAATGAAGCGGTACAACTCTTCGCCAATGGACATTACCCTTCATCTGAATGGATGCAACCCTTCATACTCTATAAATAGGGCTCCAAACTCCATAATTTCATGGTGTGGTGTGGTGTGGCATATGGTATATGGTGTGTAGTGTGGTATACATGCATACATAGTTTTAGAGATAAAATCGTGTAGATTTTGCTTCGTTCTAAGTTAGCGAGAAAATGTATAAGTGATTTCGAACCTTATTTCGATCACTAGATTTCACTACATATTCTAGCGATTGTTGTATAAGTGTAATTGCAAATAACTTATCAATAAAAGTTTTCATTCTTCAATATTCGTTTATTCAATATTCACTAAGAATAGCATCCTAGCGGAGGTTCTGTACAAGCCGAGACCGAATTCAAAGCAGACGCAGGAATTGCGTGAATTGATGACTCCCATTAAAGAGTGGATATGGTTTGATCAACTTTAGCTTTCACTTACATACCATACAACTTTGCTTTTTTTTCTACTTATACTTTCTATTTCGAAGTTTATGATATGTCTATATCTCGTATTGTGTATTTCGTGTTGAGTCTTTTATATTAATTAAGTTATATGCTTTTGAGTTAACTTTAAGAGTGATTTCAGGGTTAACAAGATTGTGTATAATCACTGGATTTGTGATTATAATGCTATTTAGCAAGCCAACATTTTTGGAATGGTTACTTGCTAAATATGGCTATGTGAGGGTGACCCGTACTAAGCATAGTACTATTGTTATCCATGTTTATATAATCATCTTAATTCATTTGCACTAGATTTAGAAAAGTCATTTCATGTGTTGCTCTGTGGTGAATAATTGAATATTTGAGTGTCTAGAACCGAATATGTTAAAGTAGTCTAGTGTACGTTATATCTTTGATGATTTTGCATGTTTTCTTTGCTATACTTGTTCGTAGGGATAATCTATACTGATTTCATCTACTCTAATCTATTTAAACATTTATCTATTTATTTACCATCATATCCCAACCAACCCAACAACAATAAAAATTATCTATTTTCGTTTACCCCGTAACTCTAGTTGGACTTTAGAACTGAATTCCTTCCCTGTGGGATCGATAACTTTTAAAACTACATCGAAATTGTATACTTGCAGTGGTCAACATTTTTCTATTTGATAAGCAGTATTGACAACACCTGTTCATATTTTGAACTTTTATCTTATCGGTAGAAAGGTGGGAAAAAAGGTTTTTGGCACCGTTACCGAATATAAGCCCTCAAAATATATGGAGTTAAAACCTTGCGATCATGTTTTTGGCGCCGTTGTCGGGGAAGGCAATTGCGTTCTTAGAGATAAAAAATTTGGAGACTACGGACTAAGTCTAAAAATTTAAGAAATAGAGGACTTGAAGAAAGTCACGATTGTGACTATAGATCATGCTCGTGACATTATGCACTAAGACCTTCTATTCTTGTTTTGAAGGAAATCACGATCAGGACAGGCCTTCGCGATCATGACACGTGCACTAGATTCTCCTTCCCAATCAACGGGTTTACTCTTTTCTTTTCTTTTCTATTTCAATTTTTATACTAGTTGTTTTTTTAATCTTTTGTTTTTCATTTTTAATAAAGTCTCTCACAATGAGGACATTGTGTTCTTTAGTGTGGGGGGCATTTGGAAAAAAATTCAAAAAATCCAAAAAAAAACCAAATAAATTGAAAAATTTGAAGAATTTGAAAATTTTTATTGATTTTTGTGTTATTTATACATTATCCATACCTATACTATACTAACATATGTTCCAAGGTTATTGTGTGTTTTAGGTATTTCAAGTTTGATGTTAGTGCATATTTCGAACAAAGTGTTTCGAGTCTGATCACACGTTGAGAGTGTGAGCTCTTTTTGGCACAACATATAGCATTTGGCAAGGATGAGTGGTGAGTAACATTCAAGAGAAAAATTCCAAGTAAGTTTCGATATATATTTTATTACAACATGAATTATTATAAGTTGTGTACGTTTAGTTTAATGCTACCAATAAGTTTAAGAGGAGTAATATCTAGTAGTGTTCTTACTATGAGTTTTATATGCTATTCTCGAATAAATCCTATAAGTATTGAGTGTGTTTAAAGTGTAGAGAAACTATAACCATAATACTTTGAAATTGATCAATAGAGGTTGAGGGTATTGAGAGAAAAATCAAAAGAAAGAGAGGATAACCAATGAGTTATGCAAAAGGTGAGGAATGGTATGTAGCAGAAACTGAAACAATTCAATGAGTGAAAAAGAAAAGTAGCATAGCACAAAAAATGGGTGCAAAGTACAAAGTACTTCAAAAAACATATGATTAAAAAAGAGAGAGAGTGTGGTATGGAGCATAAAATGCAACCACTGAAAAAAGGGGAGAGTGGTATGGAGCAAAAATGCAACCACTATATGTTTAGCATCCTAGGTTACCTAAAATTTACTTGAGATCAAAATTTTTCAAAGTGTGCTTCCTTTTTCCTTCATACTTTATTCTATACTTAAGAGAATGAAATATTCGAGCATGTATATAACATTTATATGAAGACGTGATTCGGTTGAACCTCCATTAAGAGTAAAGGTATGCAACTAGACTATATGAATTGCACATTACTAATTTGTGGGAAATGACATTACTTGACTTGAGTAATATGCAATGTGGAATGTGATACTCACTACAATAGTCTTTCTCCAAATAAGGTACGAACTTGTATTACTAATTCTATACACTTCTGTTGTTTACCTTGAGGACAATGCAAAAGTTAAGTGTGGGGGTGTGACAAGTGTATATTTACACTTATAATCATGATATTTTCAATCATTAAACATTATGGTTTAAGTCATTTTATACTTCATATAAAAGATTTCATTGTGGTATGTAGTTGTTTTCTATGCAAATTCGGGTACTAGGTAAATCTTGGAATTAAAATGATTAAAGT
>CATIWQ010218605.1:0-43052 GCA_949673415.1 Euphorbia schlechtendalii | reverse complement strand
CATTATTGTAAGAATCCTTGCAATCCTATGTGCGAGCTGCAATGGGAAGCTCGCAATGGATAGGCTCAACATATGAGTTCTAATTTCTAAATGTAGTATGAATAACATATGGTTAATGTATATGTGATTTGCAGATAAAATGTTGGTATTTATAACATGGTGTAAAAGAAATTATATATGACGTACTTAGCAATGTAATTGGAATACAATAAATAGGAATAATGTGATTGTTTGGTAGCACAAAATATCTTAAATAGCTATGTTTTTTGTTTCGATCTTGGAAGCTGCTCACGTCATAGTTAACGTTTTTTGGTTTGTGTTTTCATTTCCATCATCGTTTCCGTGATAAGCAGACTGTTCTAGTAGTTTCCAATCTACCTTTGAAATTTAGATGTTAGTAAAAATGCACTTTAGAGACAGTTGCTACACTTCAAGTAATTTCCATACCAAGGAAGCTCAAAGGAGCATGACCAAATTGGACTTTGGGCCGGATGCACATTACCCAGATACTTAATTGGGGGATTTCATGGAAGGAGGACACGACCAAAATGAATGTAGCAAAGAATAAATACACGCGATTGTTGGATTATTTAGCATGCACTATTAGATAACCTTTGTAGAGTAAAAGCATGAAGTTAAAGGATTGGTTAATGTTATTTGTATCTAATGTAATGTTGTAGTATTTTTTTAAACTTAATGCATCAGTAGTTATCCGAACGTATCTAAAAATCTAATTTCTTCTTGAACTTTCAAAGTGATTTCATAAGTTCATTGACTTTAAAAAAATAAAATCACTTTGCCCCCCTTGAACGTCATTTGTTCTCTTTTGTTCGGTTAAACTTTTTCAAGATGTAATATTTCTAATTTCCGCTTTTCAACTATAAGCTAATACATTCTATTTAGGTTCAAGGTGTGCACTCTTTGAAAGTCGAGGGAACTACGCATTTTGAAAATTTAAGGAGATGATGAGATTTTAAAAGTCAGGTACGGACGCATATTGATTCATTAAACCTTTTTTTTTCCGTTGAGTTGTGGTTTTGTTATTTTTTTGTTGGGTTGTCATATTGTAATATATATGTTGAGTTTTGGCTATTGATATTATATCTTTTGATAAGCAAACTTTCAATGTGCCAGTAGTTGGCGTTTTCCGCTAGAGCTCTGCAACAAACATTAAAGATACTAATGGTGATTTTGAAATTGCTTTCTGGACCATTTTTTTTGAAAAGTTTTATTTTCAAAAATTTTCAAATCACTATCCCAAAAGTTATGAAAGTAAATAGTAATTAGCATTAAATGTCAAAAATTTTTATAAAAGTTTTCAAGTGCAGTTTTTATTGACAATAGATCTTAATCTAAATCTAAATATAAACTTGAATGCAAAGAATAATAATATACTAAGCTTAAAAAATATCACCTTTATTTTGAGAGATTAACACAATACTTCTGAATTTTTATTATAAGATCAAATTAAACTAAAACGTATTATTTGATATTTTTTTGAATAGTTCGGAGAATAATTTGCGAAAAAGAGAAAATAGTTATTCATACTGCATAAATATTGTTTTCTAATAAGTAATTTGCTATGACACGCCATTTTTTTTGCAATACAAACTCGTATCCATACTATAGTTCTTAAACACTCATGAGAGTTAGTTTGAAGCTCAAAATCGAAGCATACCTAACAAGAACATTTTGAAAACACAAATCATGTACTAGTTGTACTGGGGATTTATTTTTAAGATGTTGAACTTGAATTAGTTGGCCGGTATATGGTTGATCAACCATGTTTGGCCGTACCCAATAACAGCAGCAAGAGAGAATCTATTGCGAGCTGACGTGTCAGTTGCAGATTCCTAACGTGGAACAAAACATCATTATCTTCTTCTACTTGCTCCATCAGTCGGTTATGTTATGGTCAATTAACCTAAAAATCAGGACTTTATTAAATAACAAAATAAGAAATAAACTAAAAAGGAAAAGAACCCCTCAATGCCAGGATATAATTTCACTGCTCTTCCCATCTCATCTAACCGTATTTAATCCCACCTTCGTTATGGAACAAAACCCTAAGGGTTCTTGTAAGCGCCAATCGCCGCCAGTTTGATCGCAGCCGTTAATTATAAACCTTCTTATTTTCTGCTTCCTCTCTTGAAACTCTCTTCTCTCACTGTTTTTCTTGTTGCGTCAAACACCTGTTTCTTTAATTCTCATGGATACTTGCTACTTGAAAGCTGTTTTATTTGTATCACTGAATTGATTTCATCATATTAGTACCCCTCTTTCCATTTTTTTGTGTTTTTGGTTAATAGTACGTGTTTTTCAAGTTTAGGATTATCTGGGCGTTGCTTCTTATCTTTTGCACTTTGAAGCTATCATCTCGAAGTTTGGGTAATCTAAGGGCTTAGGTTTTGATTGCTGGAACTGGGTTTTGATTATCTTTCTGCAGGTTATTGTGGGTAATGAATAGTTTCAGGTGTTGAAATATGTTATCTGAATTGGGTAGGAGACCGATGATGGGTACTAATGACGGATCATTCGGCGATGATTTAGAGAAAGATATAGGGTTATTACTGCGTGAACAACGAAGGCAAGAGGCAGATGATCTCGAGAGAGAGCTCAATTTGTACAGAAGTGGTTCTGCGCCTCCAACTGTGGAGGGTTCACTGAGTGCAGTTGGGGGTTTGTTAGGCGGCGGTGGTGGTGGTTCAGCCTTTGATGAGTTATTGAGTGGCAAAAATGGGTTTGTGTCCGAGGAAGAGCTTAGGTCTGATCCAGCTTATTCTTCTTATTACTATACAAATGTCAATTTGAACCCCAGACTTCCCCCTCCTTTGCTTTCTAAGGAGGATTGGAGGTTTGCACAGAGATTGACCGGCGGGCCCTCAACTGTTGGTGGGATTGGGGATAGGAGGAAAGTGAATAGACCTGATAATGGAAGTGGGAGATCTTTGTTCCCAATGCCACCAGGGTTTGACTCAAGGAAACAGGAAAATGATGTTGAGTCTGATAAACTTCACGGCTCCAACGAGTGGGGAGTGGATGGTCTGATTGGTTTACCAGGCTTAGGGCTTCGGAGTAAACAGAAAAGTCTTGCTGAAATCTTTCAGGTGATTTATCTCCAAAATATCACTGAAGTAGTCGAGTAATGTTTCTGTGTCTTTGAATTTGTTGTTAATGTTGAGTTCCTCTGTGTTAGCTTTTTTTATCAGATGATCTGATTTTCCTTGTCTGTTTTGGTATTTATGCTTACAATTGACAACTTGCACCTAATGTATGAAGTTCTACATGCCACTGATGAATTGAGAAGTTGCAAATTATTGATTGACAATATAATTGAAATAGGATGTTTAGTTTTGTAGAGAGTAAGTAAAAAATCTGAAGAAAATTTTCCGGAAACGGTTGCCTATAATTGTAGGAAACGAGTTTCCAACTTTTGGCATTATTAAATGGCTGAGTAACGTTTTGTACTGGTTTCTGTAGTTTCCAACTTTTGGCATTATTAAACGGCTGAGTAACGCCTCGTACTGGTTTCTGTGGGTCATTTTCGTTTCCGAAATTGGAAACTAAACATAAAAACTTAATGTTTAATAGTTTCTGTGCATCGTAGGTCTTAATGAAAATGAATTACATGCATCTTATAACTGAAATAATAGTTTATCATGTTTACTCTTTAGAGTGAATGGATGCTGTATATATTGTGCACACATATGTACCTTTTCTGGTTCACTCCATGGTTGAAATAGCATTTGCTCTTTTTGGTGATCCTTCTTTGTGGAAATTAAGAAATCTTTTGAAAGGTACAACTGTGACGTGCCTTATGGTTTTGAAGTGTTTATTGTAGACGTCAAAATTATGCTACAATATGCCATTCATTTCTTTCACGAGCTCTTTGCACGCAAATGTAACAAGGGTTAAATAGGAACTGCAATTGAAAAATTAATAAAGTGGAAACGAACCTTCAATCCATTTCTTAAAGCTTCAAAAACTTTGTTTTGAAGACTTTCTTCTCATGAAGAATACTTCTGGTCTTCTTTTCTTACTTCTTTTTCTTGTCTACTTTCCCATCCCCAAGCCCTGTTGACTATTGTAGCTGTGATTTATGTGTGTTTCAACCAGTGATGTGACGCTGTGCTTTAAAATGGTGTATTTGTGCAGGATGACATAGGACGTGCAAGTCCTGTGACAGGACATCCTTCTCGGCCTTCAAGCCGAAATGCATTTAATGAGAATATGGAGAACTTAGGCTCAGCTGAGGCTGAGCTAGCTCATTTGCGGCGGGAGCTGTCCTCTGCTGATGCTCTACGATCTGGCAAAAATGGCCAGGGCTCATCTTCTGTCCAAACTAGTGGGCCACCTTCATCTTATAGCTATGCTGCTGTAGTAGGTTCTTCCTTGTCAAGGAGTACAACTCCCGATCCGCAACTTGTTGCTAGGACTCCCAGTCCTTGCCCTACTCCCATCGGACAAGGAAGACCCTCTGCATCCGAAAAGAGAGGCGTTAACGGCTCAAAATCATTCAATGGCGTGAATGAGTCTGCAGATTTGGCTGCTGCTTTATCTGGCATGAACTTGTCAGCAAATGGTGTAATCGGCAAAGAAAACCATCATGATGTTGATCTGTTTGGTATCCAAGGTCAGAATCATGTGAGCCAAAATGCGTACTTAAAGAAGACTGAATCTAGGCATTTGCATATGCCTTCTAGTCAGTCAGCAAAATTATCCTACAATGACTTGGGTAATAGCAATGGAAGTGGACAAGACCTGAATCGCTCACCTATGATAGCTGATAGGCTGGCTGAACTCCAAAAATCTGGTGTTCCTTCTAGCCATTCTTACATGAATGGATCACCGACCTCTCCATTTAATAGTGGAGGTGGCTTACCTTCTCAATATCATCATCTAGATAATGCCAACTCGACACTTCCAAACTATGGGTTAACTGGATATTCTGTGAATCCAGCACTGGCTTCAATGATGACTAACCAACTTGGCAGCGGTAGCCTTCCAATGATGTATGAAAATACTGGTATGCTTGGAACAAATCTAACTGGTAATACAAATGAGGCGCATAATCTTGGAAGAGTGGGAAGTCCAATGGCTGGAAGTGCTCCTCAAGCACCTTTTGTTGATCCATTGTATCTTCAGTACATGAGGAGTCCTGATTATGCTGCTGCCCAACTTGCTGCTCTAAATGATCCTTCGGTGGATGGGAACTACTTGGGCAGTTCTTACATGAACTTGCTTGATCTCCAGAAAGCTTATGTTGGAACTCTTTTGTCATCGCAGAAATCACAGTATGGAGCCCCCATGGGAGGCAAATCTGGTGCTTCTAATCATCATGGATATTACGGAAATCCTGCCTTTGTTGGCATGTCATATCCTGGAAGTCCCTTGGCAAGTCCTCTTATTCCAAACTCGCCTGTTGGACCTGGCAGTCCAATGAGACACAACGAGTTGAATATGCGTTATCCTTCTGGGATGAGAAATTTGGCTGGGGGAATCATGGGACCCTGGCAGTTGGATGCGGCATCCAATTTGGAGGACAGTTTTGCATCGTCACTTCTGGAAGAGTTCAAGAGCAATAAGGCGAAATGTCTTGAACTTTCAGAAATTGCTGGTCATGTTGTTGAGTTCAGGTATTTTCTGTGCAAAACAATGCCACATTTTCTTTTCTTTTTTACAAATGATCATTGACCACTTTCGTGGTCTCGATATTTTCAATGAACAGTGCTGATCAGTATGGCAGTAGATTCATTCAACAAAAACTTGAGACAGCAACAACTGACGAGAAGACCATGGTTTATCAGGAAATCATGCCCCAAGCTCTTGCTTTGATGACTGATGTATTCGGTAATTATGTAATTCAGAAGGTCTGATACCTCAACTTTCTGGGTGACTTCTCTATTTTTTTGAGGTGCATTTGTGATTTGCATGACAAACTCCATGTCTGCCTACAGTTCTTTGAACATGGACTTCCTTCACAAAGAAGAGAACTGGGCAACAAGCTTTTTGGTCATGTTTTGACGCTTAGCCTTCAAATGTATGGCTGTCGAGTGATCCAGAAGGTACAATTAATATTTAATGTTGTATAACATGTGCCAACTATAACTTCCCTTTTTCATCTTAGATTAATGGAGCGAAAGCAAATGTTATGTAAAAAGAAAGTGCTAGTACTCATCATGCTTATGTATACAACCCTAAAGTAGGTTGTTACACTTATTTCAAAATGATGTCTTGTGAATCCATTTTGGTTTTTAAAATAAGCCAAATACATCGGGGCCCCCCTCAACTTGTCTCTAAACACTCATTATCCCCCTGAAATTTCGGAAGTTTGAAAATTTCCCCCCAATACCACATGTCATCTTCTGGTTGGAGATAGAAAAATCAGGAAAACGTCAAACCAATCAGAAACAAACACGTGGCATTGGGTTGGGGCGGGGGGTCAAATTGGTGCACTTTTTGAAAGTTCAGGGTAGTATGGGCGTTTATTAGGAACCAATTGAGGGGGCTTTCGATTCATTAAGCCTTTAAAATATTAACCATTTTTAGGTCAATGGTTTTAATTATGCAAACTGAATGATAGGGTGATATGGGCCCCTCCTGAATATCTGATTGAAATTTTCTTGTTTATGTTGTTCAGGCCATTGAGGTTGTGGACCTAGACCAGAAGATTAAAATGGTCGAGGAACTGGATGGTCAGGTCATGAGGTGTGTACGTGATCAGAATGGGAACCACGTCATTCAGAAGTGTATTGAATGTGTTCCTGAGGATAATATTCAGTTCATCGTCTCAACTTTCTTTGATCAAGTTGTGACTCTCTCAACCCATCCATATGGGTGCCGTGTGATCCAGGTTCAGAAACTGCTTCTCTCCCATTTTGAGAATTAAATGACCTATGTGCTAGTCTAAAAAAGTGCCAACATGTCATAAAATTAACTTCTGAACTATCTGGGAGATTATAGCACGTAATGAAGTCAACTTCTCGTATTGGCAGAGAATATTGGAGCACTGCACGGATCCAAATACCCAAAGCAAAGTTATGGATGAGATTTTAGGGTCCGTTAGCATGTTGGCACAAGATCAATATGGCAACTATGTTGTTCAGGTCAGCATATTTTCTTTTGAACTTTGTAATTTATTGCATGCATGCCAATATTGAATATTGAGGAAAGGACTATCGGTATCACCTATCATTGAGAATCTGAGATGATTGAAATTTTTTATTCTATTTTTTTTGTCTTGTTGTTAGTGACTGAAGTTTGAGGCTTTAACATTCCACTTGGAATGAGTTCTGCTCTCTTATAGTTTGTCTGGTTTCAGTGAATAAATGTCATTACTGATTACTGGATTACGTGGCATTGTAGACTGTAGTCTTATTTGGAAATCATGTTGTTTCATTGATTTAAGTGTCAATAATGCTTATTTTGGAAGAGATTAACTGATTATAATCCTGTTTATGAAGTTACAAGCACCCAGATTATGCTTTTCTCTTGACGATGTGACTGAAATCTGTGGCTTTTGTTTGAACAGCATGTGTTGGAGCATGGAAAACCACATGAACGATCTGCCATTGTTAAGGAGTTAGCTGGGAAGATTGTGCAGATGAGTCAGCAGAAGTTTGCCTCCAATGTGGTGGAGAAATGTTTAACGTTTAGCGGTCCTTCCGAAAGAGAGTTACTGGTGAATGAGATGCTTGGAACTACTGATGAAAACGAGCCACTTCAGGTTCTCAAACTCTATAATATCCTAAAAATAGATTAAATAACCACCTTCACAGTTGTGTCAGGTCAAATGTTATTGGAATATTTTGTCCTTTGAAGTTTTGGGCATTTAATTATCAATTTCATAATTTTCTTCATGCTTGGATTAATAAGATTTGGTTCTCTTTTTTGTTGTAAATGCAGGCAATGATGAAAGATCAGTTTGCTAATTATGTTGTTCAGAAAGTGCTGGAGACTTGTGATGACCAACAACGCGAGTTGATTCTTACGCGTATCAAAATTCATCTGAATGCACTGAAGAAGTATACCTATGGGAAGCATATCGTTGCACGTGTAGAGAAACTTGTTGCTGCTGGGGGTATGTACTATTATCTCCTGATACGCGTTTTTTATATGTGCTGTGCTGTGTTTGAAACTTGTTTCGGCTATTAGTGTCCAACACTTGCACAAGTTATCATTTTGTTTACTCTTCTCTTCCTCATCATGTCAATTATGTTTTACAAACTAAAAGATCCTAATGTCTTTGCTTACTCATATCTACGTATGATTCATGACTCATAATTTATGATAACACATAGCGTTACTGATTTTTGAAAACATAGAGTCAGTTATAGAAGTAGCGGAAATTCACTTTGAAGACTTCAGAAAGTGTTATTACAGTCACTAGTCTGTCATGTCAGTTTTTTCGATAACATATAACTTTGTTTCATTTGTTTCTGAATGGCACAAGGCTGAAATAAATGCGGTGTTTGCGAGCATTAAATGTGTAAACTTTGATATGGGTTTTCTTTCACTTTTCTGAAGATGCAACATTTTCAAAAGAGTTATTAGAAATTGCAAGTTTGATCGAGCTGACCGCCTAAACTAATTAAACAATGTTGGTTTGCAGAAAGGAGAATCGCGGCACAGTCAATGCAAGCAGCATAGGATGGAATATAGGAAAGGAAGTTTGTACAGCTAATCGAGGCTAGTGTGAGAGCTTCATCTCTTTCTTTCCGACGGAGTGTGCACCTATCTTTATATAGAGGTAAGACCGGATTGAAAATAATAAAAAAGGTTGTTGCTTTGTAATGGATAAGTGTACATTGTGTAGTTTTGCTAAGGGTTTATACGTAGAGTTGAAGAAGCTGAGGTTCAGGTGTTTTAACACAGCTGTAACCGCCCCCTCGCCAAGAGGAGAGATAAAATGACGATACAATGAATGATGTATAAAAATGATAAGCGTACGTAGTAGTCTAAACCGTGACTGTACAAATGTTGGCATTGTTGAGGGCTGTTAATTCTTAGGTGAGGCCAGAGCTTTTCTTCCCTGTATCGGTATTTTCGACTTATTCTACGACTAATATTTATCCAAGTACATTTTTCTTATATTTTTTTTCATTTCTTTCTGGTTATGCTAAATTGGATGTGGTTTTTGTTCATTCATGGTTTTCTGCAAATGATCTTTTGCTGGTTCGTTATACTAGCTACTGGAATGGAACCAATATGCTTGACTTTTATCTTTTTTTCTGAAAAATCTTATTTAAAAGATTTCCAAATATGAAGGCACCGTTAGCGGGAATGGGAAATAGAGTGGAAGCTTCATTGGTGGCAAATCAGAAGTTAAAAAGTCTCATTTACGTAGAAAAAAATCACTTTTAATTTTTTAAAATGATTTTTCTAATTCTTTTCAATAAAAAATTGTCTTGGTGCATTTTTATTAAGTCGAGAAAGTTAGGAGAATGATTTTGAAGTTCAAAATACAATAGGTTAAACAAAACAACTTTAAATGAAACAACTTGCAAAAGCAATTGATTAGTTTAAATTGCAGAGAAAGTTATCATGTACAATTCTAAACATCAAAATATAGAACGTTACCATGTACACTTCTAAACATCAAAATATCGAAATAGTCAACAACATAATCTTCTGACCCGAAATCCTTTGGACCTGCGTTTGCTCTCTTTCCTATTTACAAATTTTCCGAATTTGCACAGTTTAAGTGATGTGTGTTAATACATCGCAGGCTTACACTCTCAGGTGTTGCTCTAAAACATTTTTGGTGGATTTAAAGAGGTTATTCGAATTTTTTATTTTAATATAAATTTAGTGAGGCATTGAATGCATTAAATATACGTGAAGAATAGAGATGATACTTAAACACATTACCACATTTAGAGTGTTTGATTGGAAAAACAAGTTAAAACCTCATTTGGCGAATATATAGAAAAACAATTCCATTTATTTTCGACATTAAACAATACTTGTAACCAGAAATTTATATTTTTTAATTATTTAAGAGATTAAAACAGTTAAAAATGATAACAACAACAAATAACTATCATAAACAACTAATAATAGTCGCATAATTAGTTTTTAAAACTCAAAAACATCAAGCTGTTCGAAATTCCGTTTTTCCAGAAAAAATGAATACTCAAATTCTACAGAACTTTATTAAATTCAACTTCCAAATAAACCGATTTCATAATGCTCAAGTTTTGAGATAAACTTCTACAGCCTTGAATCTCAGTAAAGACGTGTAGATGTTGAAAAAAGGCAAGATATTTAGAGGACAAAAATATCTGGTAAAGTCGTCCACGTTGGCACCCATTTGGAGTCAGATATTGCACTTTCCTTCCTCACAGAGAACACGGAATTTCTTGTTTTTCTCTTCTCCTCCTTTCCTTTTCCTTCCTTCCTTCCAAACAAACTACCGGAAATATAACCTTCTTCTCTGACTTGGATCTCATACTTATATGAATTGATTAAATCAAAGTGAGAGTTAATTATGGGGGAGGAAGCGAATATGTCTGAATTTGAATCCAACGGAGTTCACCACGGAATCGCTGACTGGGAGATTGGCCTGCCTACTCCTCATGATCTTCTCCCTTTATCTCATTCCTTACTTCCGCCCGAACTCGCTTCGGCGTTTAGTATTTCTCCGGTTCCCTTCCGGACGCTTACAGATGTCAACCAAGAGTCGCAGAACACTCTCTCCTGTATACGTGCCGGAGGGGTTGCGGGACAGTTCAAAGCTGTGACGACGAGTAATTTTGAGGCGTATGACGACGAAGAGGATGCTGGTGAACCGATGGCGGTGGAGGCCGAGGCGGAGGTGGAGACAGAGGTAGATGTTGGGGAGAATAATACGGAAAGGGATGGGTCGGCCTCTGAGGCACGGAAATTGAGGAGAGTTGATTCAGAAGAAGCGGATTCGGTTTTGAGGTTGGAGAATTCCGGCGAAGATCCGTCGGCGAGGACGGTAAAACGGCAACGTCTGGTTTGGACCCCGCAGCTGCACAAGAGATTTGTTGATGTGGTGGCTTACCTAGGGATTAAAAACGCCGTCCCCAAGACAATCATGCAGTTGATGAATGTTGAAGGTTTAACCCGCGAAAATGTCGCCAGTCATCTGCAGAAGTACCGCCTATATCTCAAGAGGATGCAGGGCTTGTCGAATGATGGCCCGTCGCCTTCCGATCAGTTGTTTGCATCTACACCTGTACCGCAAAGTTTGCACGAGAGTGGTAGTGGCCCAGCATCTCACGGGAATGTGAACGGCAGTGGTCAAGTGCCGATGCCTATTCCAGTTACTTATCATCCTGCGGCGGCGCCGATGATCCCAATGCCTATTTATGGTCACATGGGAATGCAAGTGCACCATAATCATCCATTCAATATGTTGCAGCAGAGAGACTGGAGCGGAAATAATTACGGTCAGGTCATGCCCTACCCGCCTCATCCTCATCATGTTGTTCCTCCCAATGATACTTTGAGATAGCATGATGATATCCATTTTTGATATACTAGAAAGAAAGGGGTGAGCTTGTTTGATCAAATTTGATTATTAGCCTGTTACCTTTTCTTTTCTGCGTGATGTTGAACAATATATATCACAAAAACAAAAATGTGCCGCTTAAAAATAAAACAAGGATTGCTTTGGGACCGTTTTATATCTGACCGGGATATTTTGGTTAAGACGGAGTGTTGTTCATGTGACCACAATCTTTGATATGGTTTTCTTGATTGAGCTGATGATTTGAGGCTTGGTTATGCTTTGTCAAAATGCCTTTCCTTTTTTAATATGAGAAATCATGGGAAGATGTGTGGCAGTTTTGGTTATGTTGCATTCTTTGTATTACATTTATTAGGCGGGATACTGGTGTTTACTGTCAAAATGATTTTCCAGCTTTGCGTTTTGAGTGTTTATATCATTGTCAATTAGAGTATTAGCTTGGTATGTGGTGTTCTAATATTACAAGTTCGATCAAGTTTATATTGATCTCATTATGTGAAATTTTTGTGTTTGTTATATTCTATATGATGTGGATGTTCTATTTGGGCAGGAGTCACCTTCATTATTTTACAATGCCTGCCTGTTAAATGAAAGTGAACAATGAAATCTTCTGCATCAGGAAGTAAAAAAATGATAATAATAACAATAATGTAAAAAAAAGCATAATTTATGTTAAATCTTATTTTGTTTGGTTTAATGAGATTATAGGTCTAAAATATGCCTGTTCTGCTACCAAAAGATTTGCCTTACAGGTTGTAGCAGTTTTCGCTCTGACCGTTATATGCTTTGCTTTTAGTATGGGCTTATTGCCAACTTCCTGGCCAAGGGATTACAGCTAATATTATCTGTTTTCTAAAGATTGTGAAGTTTGAGGGTAGCTGTTCATTTAGTATTTTGAATGGGAAAAAATGCTTTATGGCTTGCGTCAGAGGAGTTGCAGGAATGGTAAACATATTTCAATGCACTTAAGGTTTTGCATGATAATGAAAACATGCAATACTTCTCTTTTTTTTTGGTGAAACCTGCAATACTTCTCTTGGTATGTCTGAATGAAGTGAACTGAGGGCCGCAAGAGGTAGTGCTCAAGCCGCATTAAGTTATTTTAGCTGATGGCAATTGATAGCTTATATTCTTAAGCTGATTTTTAATTGATAAAATGTTGAACTAATTGAATTGTAAAATCTATTAAAATTTTGTTTTTCCCAATACAAGAAAAGAGTCCATAAAGGGGTACCAGGTAGATATTCTGTCGTGCTGTGTATTAAAATTTTCAATATTCTTCTTTTGGACTTGTCTTGGCAGTGAGCTGATTATACTATATTTTTCTATTCAAAGAGTTATGCCATAATTTCAAGTTCTTCAAAAATTCATCAGAAAGTTCTCTGGACATAACATCTTGCAACTGTTTAAAGAACATTATCTACTTTTACTTTTTGTTATTGTTTATTTTGATTATCAACTTATCCCATCTTTAAACCCGATAGTACGGAATTAATTTACCCTTTATTATGGTTGTCAGCCTTAGTTGGATCTAGCTGATTTTCCTTTTAGAATCATAGCAAGTATTTGAACTCAGAGATGTTGGTCAATGAATATTACTAGTAAATGGATGCTTGGAAGTTGGAAGTATAAATGTTAGTTGTTGAAGGTTGTGAATTTCATAGTGTGTTTGGAAACTGAAAATTTGAAGACATTCAATTCATTGCATTTTGTATAGAAAATTTGTAACTTATCTACACAAAATGAATTGTATTCTTTCAAGATTTAGGTTTCCAAACACGCCCTAGTTTCTCAAGGTAAAATGATTTGAGTGGCCCAATGCCTACCTATTCAATCTGTGGAAGCTCCGTGATGAGCAATCATTATGCAATGGCCTCGAAGAATCAATGCAGAATTATGTAGTGTTTGCGTCGTATGACAGAATTTTAGGGACAATGCGTTAAGTTTTGTGCAAACAGCAAACATATCCAAGAATTAAGAGTTATTATCCTCTATTTTTATCTAGTATGAACTACTTGCACTGTGAAACCATGAAGGTTTGTTATATGCTTATCCTATTGCAGTGATGTCCACTTCAGGCACATATTATCCCGATTTCTGGATGTCTGGGATATGTTTAGTTGTGATTCCAAAATAGCTTGCATATATATTATCCTGGTTGAATAAGCTTTTGGTTTTCACCAAGTATTGTGAATCGCAAAACCAAATTAATTAATTTAAGCTGACTTGGTTTTCTCTAGTTTGTATGAAGGATGGTGGGACTGGAAAAAACTTTTTAGGCCCTTTGGTATAGGTTGTTTGCATATTATACAACACCACACGGACCAAATGGGCAAGCTGAATGTCTGAAAATGTCTTTTTTTTGCCAATATTTATTTCTTTGTTCTTTCTTTTTCCCTTTTATGCTTTATATCTTTCCAATTGTTGTTATCGGTTATATTCATAAGAAAACATGTTTGATGCTTGGAGTTCAGTATAATCGAACCAAAGACAAATATAATTCTATTATCTGTTGGGATCTTGTTGAACCATAAAAAATTGGCTGATGTACTTGTATTCTTCACCTTTACAAATCATTCAATAAATGAGCAAACCTCTCTCAAAGATCACACTTCACTAGGAAGTCCCTATCCAACTGCAACCAGAAAGTCTTTCTGACTTGTGTCTTCTTATTTTGGTCTTGTACCTTGCTGCAATATCCCAACTGCCTTTGTGTGCATACAAATTTGACAAAAGCGCATCGTTCCCAGCATTCCCAGGTTCTAATTCAGCCAAATTCGTAGCTGCTATCTGCGCAAGTTCTACATTACCATGAATCCTACACGCCCCCAATAGCGCTCCCCAAACGAATAGATCAGGTTTCATAGGCATTGCCTCAATCATATTAAAAGCCTCCAATAAATTACCAGCTCTACCAAGAAGATCAATCAAAATAGCGTAATGCTCCAATCTCGGAATGATCTTGTACTTCTCTTGCATCATAAGAAACAACCGCTTTCCCATTTGAACCATCCCAGAATGGCTACAGGCTGTAAGGACTGCCACGAAACTCAAATGATCAAGCTTTGTTCCCTCAAGTTTTTCCATTTGATCGAAAAGATCAATGGCTTCATTGCAGTACCCGTGATTTGCGTACCCAAAAATCATTGAATTCAAAGTAACTGTGTTCCTTTTAGTCATTCTACAGAACACCATCCTCGCATCGGCTATGAATCCAGATTTGGCATACATATCCACAAGAGCACTTTTTACATGAATATCCTCTTCAACTCCTAGTACAAGGGCATATCCATGTACCGCCCTCCCGATCTTCGGATTCGCCATACTTGCACAAGCAGGCAACAGGCTACTGATAGTTGCGGAGTTGGGATAAAACCCGAGTTCCAACATCTCCTTAAAAGCATCAAAAGCTGCCTCGTTATGAAAGCTGTGCACATAACCTGAAATAACCGAAGTCCATGACACAATATCAGGCTCTACTCCGTCAATGTACATCATTCCAAATAGTTTTGAAAGCATTACTTTGTCGCCCGCTTGTGCAAACCCTGAAATTAGAATATTCCAAGTTACTATATTAGGCTTAAAGTTCAATGCTTGCATTTGCTCCACCAATTGAAATCCTTCCTTGGCATTACCATGCTGAGCATATCCTAAAACCATAGCATTAATTGCCCCCAGGTCTAGTTCTTCCATTTTATCGAACACTCGCCTCCCGGTTTCAACTTTTCCGCATCTACAGTACATATCAAGCAATGCAGTAACGACAACAACGTCAGATTCAAGAGAATGTCGTAAAATCAGGGAGTGTAATATCTTCCCAGTTCGTAAATCAGAGACATGACCGCAAGCTCTAAGAACACTTGGAACAACAAACTTGTTGAGCCTAAAACCATGATTTTGCATTTCATAAAAGGCAGCTAAAGCTTCATGATAAAACCCATATCGAGAATAAGCTCCAATGAGCATGATCCACCGAGTAATGTTTGATTCAGGAATTTCGTCGAACAGTTTACGAGCGTTAGATAATTGGTTAGTTTGTGAATAGAAGGAGATGAGCTTGGAAGCAAATTGAGTTGAACCACCTAAACCATGAATGATCAAGTGGGCATGCATTGATTTTCCTTGATTTAGTGCTCGATCATGACCATATTGTTGAATGAGATCATTAAAAATACGCGGTGATAATTGAAAGGAACGGTGCGTGATTAATGTTGTCAAAGGGGGTTTGTGGAATGTTATGCTTCTGATTATTGAGTGCATTTGAATTGAAGGTATAATCTATAAATTGTATTTAAGCTACAATCCTTCAGAATCTCATCAAGTAACGAGTTCTATAAAAAGATTAAAATGCATTTATCAAAAGTAAAGCTTTTTTTTATAAGAGACAACATTAATAATTATGACCCTATTATATTTTTTACTATAAAACTACACATAAAATGTTTTCCAAATTTAAAGCTATAACTAACATTTTACAACTTAAAAGTCATAAGATTTTTGCAATTTCACAATTCTCCATTCACAACATAAAATGTTTTTCAAACTAGAGCTATAAAGTTTACAGTAAATTAATACTATACACTTCAGTTTTTTTTCGAACTTCTACCAAATATAATAAAACATTTCTAATATTTATTTCTAAATTGCTTATTTGGGAAAGCAATCGGGCATATATAGATTTAATTGATTAAATAAAATAAAAGAGAGAGTATTTTCTTCATAGCACGTAATTTAAGAGCTTGTTAATTTCCCAAACAACCCTTCTATTAGAAAATCATTTTGCAATTTAGTTTAAAAGATCAACAAACCGTTTTACGACCAAATCAAAACAATGTTAAACTAAAACGACATGTTTAAAGTAAGTAGATACAAGAGACGGTTGTTAATTGAAGAACATGTATGGATTGAATTCCTATCCACTGTCTAATAGCCTTCTCTATCTGCCTCATTTCACCTCAAGATCTCTGCTGTTTTTCCATAATCAATCAATACCCAGCTCTAGATATAATAGCTATGGCGGTGAACTTTCCCATGTACTGTTTTCTTCTCAATCGCTGTCTCCAATCTTGTCCAATTACAACAACGGAAGAAGAAATCATTCAACCCTATTGAGAGCTAGTCGGAGAGAATCCCCTTATCAAGTGTTAGGTGTTTCTCCTTCTGCAACTCCTAATGATATTAAAAGGGCTTATAGGAAACTTGCATTGAAGTTTCATCCCGATGTTAATAAAGAGGTGAGTTTGATTCTCTTTTCGTTTTCCAATTACATTCGTAAATAATTGGTTCAATTGTTGCTGTAATTGGAAATACCATTTTAGGATCTTATTAACTTAGGGGAACTAAAAACCCAGTAGCTCTTTTTATACAAATTAGGTTTTATTTTTTTGAGTCTGGATAGTATCTGTTATGATTGAGGACGAGCAGCTATTTCATGCTGTAAAACTATTTGTGTGGTTAATGGTTGTTTTTGAATGTCATTAATTACATTTCTAAAATTCATGTTGGACAGCCAAATGCTCAGGAGAAATTTATGAGGATTAAGCATGCATACAATACATTGCTCAACTCTGAGTCTCGGAAGAAGTATGATGCTGGAAAATCATCTGGTTTTTCGTACAGCGAAACAAGTCAATCTAGGAATTCACAAAATGAAGAAGAGTTTTATGGATTTGGTAAACATCCTTAACCTTTGTGATTGTTTGATTCTTATGATTTTTTGTTTCATTGTCATTGTCGCTTATTAAGTTTGCCCCCTGTGATTCTTAATTCTTCCTTTGATGGCTACAACAATGTCTGATTGAATCTTTCAAACAATAAAACTATACTACTTTTTTTTCAAATATCAAAATCAGAGAACTCTATTTTAACCACGTTGGGTGGTTTATAAATATGTCCTGCTTGTAGTGCAATCATCTTTAGTTAGAAATTTCTGCTCCCCTTTCTTTAATCTGCTTTTATTTTTTTATACTACATTTTTGACATAGCATTGAACTTGTGATTTTTTTTTTAGGTAAGTCTATTTCTAACACTAGTAAACTTCAAAATGCGGATGCAAAGAACTGCTGATTTAACATGTGAAATTTTTTGCTTGTCATTCACGGTCTCTCTCTGGAACGCCAATGCAATTCAACTAGTAATGGTTTCCGTGTAATGTCTGTGTTAAAAGCTGTTATTATTCTTATACTCAACCGCTTTACATGCTGCAGGTGATTTTTTGAAGGATGTGCAGATATCAATAGGTAGTCCATAATGTGTATAACTTGGGACTTGGGAGTTTTTTCATCTCATGTTGTCTTACATCTTGCTACGCATTTTTCCCTTTCCATTGCAATGAAACCTCATTTTGGATATTTCCTGAGCGGAGCCTTGTATTTTTGTTGCAGGGGATTTCTTTAGAGATTTACAAGAAGAATTTCAAAATTGGGAAGCCAGTGCCTCGTCACAAGGGAAACCAAAGAGTCTGTGGGAGGAATTAGCGGTATGTTTTGCATTTCTTTGTGTAGTTACTAATTAGACGTACATGGATTTTCAACTAAATATTTGCATTTACGATATAGGACTTCAAAGGGGAAACCCTGACATGGTAATATACTACTGCTTGCAGGAAATTGGAGAAGAGTTTGTGGAATTTTTAGAGAAAGAACTGAATATAAGTGATAATGAGACGGGAGAGAAGAATAGTGGATTTCAATCAAAAAGTTCATACACTAGTAGTTCTGGGAAAAAGAGTGCTGGAAATGACCACGATGGTATAGGTAACAGCCTCAAAGATAACATTGATGAAATTGAAGCTACTCTCGCTCAGCTGAAGAAGGAATTGGGATTGTAGCAGATCAAGCTGTTACGGTTGCAATGATTTATCATGTGCAATATCAGATCGGTGTTGTAGTCTACAGTCTCTAAGATGTGATGATTGCCCATTGTTAATAGCGTAGATGATTATAATGTATTCTGGAGTAACAAAATAAATGATTTAGTACATTCTTATCTAGCTGGTTTGTAACAGGTTACTTTGAAACATGGATTTGCAAACCAAATAGATTCCAGATAGACCCTTTCTAACAGCAACATTGCCCTGTTCCGAAGTGTGTGCACCATATATACAGGCCAAAAAAAATAAAATGAAATCCAGATATGCAAACAGAAGACTGGAAAATAACCAGCAAATACACGCGGCAAAAATTTCATCAGTCATACAAATTATTCCCAAATTTGCACAATCAAAATAAGAATTCACATATGCATATGCTTCAATGATAAATACTAGTAAACCGCATTGCCTCAAAGAAGGACATAGCAAAAGACACAAATAAGAGATGAGGTTCTACTTCTCTCCCAAATGTCTCATCTATTGTAGGCTAGATTAGAACAAATTCAAACACATTGTATCTAGTCCTAAGGATATAATAAAAATTTGTCTGATCGGGAACATAGAGCAACCAAGAGGCCTTCAATATCGCTCCCCAAACCGGAAAAATACAGATCCAGTACCAGTATTGTGATCAACAGCGTACTCAGCCCGTACTAAGCCCAGCTTAACACCAACACCATATGATGAGCCCTGTCCCATTCTCCTGTACACCTCTGTTGGATTTCCCTTCACATCCTTTGAACTTCCTAGATCATTTCCATGCTCCGCAAATGCATACACGTGTGTATTCCTCACTGGTATTCTTATTTCAGCCCCAAGCTGCAACCCATATCACGTAACATTAATCATATATCTGTGAAAAAATTCTCCTGGTTCACAATTGATAGCAGCAAAAGAGACGGAAATGCATGCTCCTACCTCAAGGATGTTTCTTGCTGCTCCCAATTCACCCATGTTGTAGCCCCTCACAGAATACGGGCCCCCAAGGGTAAAAGCGTCATAACTTGGGAGGTCTCCTACACAGCCTCCGTAATGACCATGCAGGACTAGTACAGGTGGCGGTGCTTTACCAGCAGCTTCCTCCACTTGCTTCAACTGTATGAATCTCGTCAGGGTTAGCTGGTGGCGGTTAAAGAAGGGAAACTTGCTGCCAATACCAAGTCCTTGGTCCACCTGCATTTCAAACATAGATTATGCGAGACATGCAATCAGATTGGTATATATTCTCATACAGAATATGCAAACTAGCACAATATTTAACCTGTTCACCAGCATCAGGTTACCATAGTGTATATGGAATAAGAGGAAACAAACTAAGCAATTGATGAAGTTTTATCACTAAGCAAAAACAAGGGCGTAAGATATATACTAATAAACACTGCAGTTGAGATGCACAGGAAACAGAAACAGCAATGATCGAATAATGTAATTTCCATTTTCCGAATGCTCTATTTTATAAAATCTTGTTGGTACTAGGAGTTCCAGATTCTGAAAAATAACAAAGGAGCTGCAACAAAACATTCCTTGATTCAGAACATCAAGAGCTATAAAGAACTAGTCAATTAGTTCCTAAAGGCAATGACTATGGCATGGCTTCTTGCTTAAGTGAAATCGGCCATTTTTCTTTTTAACTTTGCTAACCCAGCCAAATAGAACCTAACAATGGTGGTAGAGAAAAAGGGCCTAAAGGACTTAAGAAGACTACAGCAGTGTCAATGAATTCACTGGAGTTAACAATAAACCCTTACCAACAAAGTATACTATAGTACCAAGCAACACTGCAACATTTTGAAAGTCATGGGTCAGCAATTCATCAGTGTTTATAATTGACCTCACAAATTAAAAAACGTTACAAGGAAGAGGGCTCACCTGAAACACATTCCTTTCCCCAACTACAGCTCCGTTTACAAATTTGGTGTTATCACGAGTGATGTTTGCTTGCAGAAATGCCATTCGATCAATGCCTGTACCACTGAGGGTAGTTGGGGGTCCATCTGCACTAATTCCTCCACTTGGCAACACTCTTTGACCATTTGCAGAGATATGGCTGCTTTCATCTCTTGTTGTTATCTCTTCCATCACAAAACCATAAGTAAATTTACTCTGACGGGTGAAATTCTGTTCATACATATTAATAAGCATATAATTAAAAAAAAAGAGTAAAGGTTCTTAAGTTTAGATATAGCATAAACACTGACAAACACCTCAGTAATGTTAGCCTTGAGGCCAGCACGATCAACCCAAATAGGAGGGACTTCATCCACTCCTGGGCCACCAGTAAAGACTGGGCTCAGTTTCCGGCTGTTAAAGACGCTTGTACGCAGAGTACGGTTCCGCGGATTATGTACACCATCCAAATAAGGATGAACATACTCGAGCTTAAATGCAAGGTCATCCTGGGTACAAAATTAACCATGATTATTTCAGTTCAAATATATCAAGGGATAATGAATTCATTCTTCTTGAGGAAAAACATAATACATATTTGAACAGAAATCACCTGAGGCAAGAAGAAATTGCTGGTGGTTATTGAACCAAGAATGGACCGATTCAGCCCTTTGATGTTTCGATGTTCGAAGGACACAGTTCCACCTGGCTGAAATGAAGCCTGAAATAGAGATGGGTGTAAAGCTTTTTCAAATCAAATCATGGTTTGAACCCCAAAAGTTTTCTTAATGACTTATCCATACAGACACATACCAATGTAGGACGCCCTCCACGTCCTGGAACAATACTCCATTCTGTACTAACTTCTGCTGATTTTGGCTCGAGCTCTTTAAGCTTAATCTCAACAATTATTCCTCCCTCATTTTTCTCATCAGGCCTTGGGTTGACTTCAATATTAGAAAACAAAGCCAAAGAGTTTATGTTCCTGAGAGCTTGCTTTCCAGCTTCAATGTTAAAAATTTGACCTCGACGAAGCTGTATGCCACCAATTAAAACACAAGAACAGTGCATATTAAAAACAATTGTATTGTCAGGCAGGCATAGAAGAAATAGATGAATACAAAAAATTCTAGACTGAGCACTCACGTATCAAATGTTAAACTCTATTGACCAGCAAGGAAGCAATAAATTTTATATTTACTTTTCTCGGTGTCAACATGAACTGCCAAATGCCTATTCAATGGTTGGTTATCCAAATTACAAAACAAACATATGCTCTCGTAGACTGATAATTGTATTGTAGTGTTCCTGTGATAAAGATGTATCCTCTTAAGCATTCAGACCAGAAGGGTTTCACTAATTCATATATTTTTACTGGTATTTAATGTACCAGATCCATCTTATTGTCTTTCTATCAAATAAAATCTGACTCATTATAAATAATTCAAGGTGGCTAATTGAAACTGAAGCCTAGATAGTGCAAAGACTTCAATCCAAATCATACAATATACAAGCACATGTCCTACATCCCAATTAACAATCCAAACAAAATAGAAAAGATCAGATTCAGCTTCTATTTTACCTGCTTGGGCAACTCTCGCTTGACAACTGGAAGCTGAGTGTTACCCTCAACGACATTTCCAAGCTTATCCTGGAACTGAATGACCACTTGAGTAATATCCCCTTCCACAACCTCACAAATAACTTCCTTAGTATTCAAATTTCCGAAATTGACAACCTGAGCACACGCATAGCCTTCATCATGGTACCATTTCTGCACTCTATCCCTAATCGTCTGCAACATTCTTGCGCTAACCAACCCACGCTCTTTTAACATATCAATCACCTCCCTCTGGACAGAAATGGGCAACAAACAAGGCCTAGACTTATCTATCCTCCTCCTGTAATCCTTCTCCTGAGTTCTAAAATACTCCAATTTCTCCTTATCTGTCATATCCGGATCCACTTCAATTGGTTTCGACTGCTGCATCAGTCCTACATTTATGCACCTAAACCTATCAGCTAACTGCCACGTGCTTTCGGAGAAGGAAATGGTAAAAGCTAAGGTTCCGTCTGCTTTTGTTTTCCCCTCCATCTCCACTGTCTCGAACATTCCGCAACTGGCTAGCGTTTCGAGCTCCTTCTGCAGCTGCACTTTGGTGTAGACGCCACCAGGCCGGAGAGAAACCATCTCAAAAAAAGAGTCTTCAGGGCCGACGGTGGCCCCTGATGAATTATCGGAAAATTGGATTTCCGATAGCTTATACTTCTTGAATCCACTCAGTTTACTCAGCGGGACCTCAATGTTGGCAGGCAATCCGTGTGAATCCCACTCTGGAGACTGTGACTCATCCGCAATTGCCGGCGCCGGAGAAAAGAGTCTCTTCCAAAACCCTCCGCCATCCCCAAATCCGTCACCGCCGCCTCCACCTCCACCAAACCAACCGCCGCCATCACCACCGAAGTTCCCAGGTCCGTCAATGAAAGGAGTAAAGCGAAGAAGAAGAACAGCGGCAGAAGCACCAGCAATAGCTGCAGGCTTGGAAAGTGATTGAAGGATGGAAGACCGCGATCTAGAGGGATTGGTAGGGTTTTGCGAGGAGGAGGAAGAAGAGGAAGAAAGTTCGCATTTGAAGGAGGAAGAACGAGGAGCGGCGGCGGCGGCGGCGCGTGAGGGGCGACGGGAGGGAAGAGAAGAGGAAGAACGAGGAGTATTGGTAATAAGATTGGTGGGGGCGGCGAAGGAGGACATGGCTATGGAGTGAGGGGATAAGGAAAGATGGAGGAAACAAGAAGAATTGAGAGAAAATTGGGGGTTTATGCTTCAACCTTCCTGCACTCGCTGAGTGTGACTCACTGCTGCTACTCGTACAATGTATATTTTATTGTGCAATTCAATTATAATTTTATTTTATTATATATTTTTTCAATTTTTAGCCATGTTTTTTTGGTATAAAATGAACTTCATATGCCTAGAAAAATTCAATTATCAATTTATAACTATTGTTGGCAAATATATCATGTATTATTTAAAATTTCATTTTTCAGTTTATATTTATAAAAGTAAAAAATAAAAAATATTGAATAAACTTTAAGAACAATGCATATAATGTAAACAGAGTTGGATTCTAAAAAGTGTAGTGATTTAAAAGAAAAATTTATTTATAATAAAAGTGGGAGATTAGTACATCAAAAGAGTTAGTTTATCAATGTTACAGCGTCTTTAGTAATTAGTGGATTCCACATACCACAATGATGTGATATAATTGATAAATTGTTCAAATAGATAAAACATTTAAAAGTGAGCCACAATAAATAATTTATTTGACTGTAAATTATATTTTTCAAAATAAAATAATATTAAAAACATTAAATTGTTTCGTAAATTATGGTTAAAATATAATATATTAATAATACAAACTTCTATTTAATTGTGTATTTGTAGAAAATGTAATAAACAATGTTTAATCTTAAATGTATCATATCATATGAAAAAGAGACAATAGACAATCTAATATATAGCTACGTGTAATAGAAACAATAGAATATAAATGCTAGTAAAGATGATCTTACATAATTGTTATTGTTAAAGCATTTGTAAATTCTGTAGCAATCTCTGTAGCATCCTATGTTTGAACATGTTCTGAACCATTTCTTGGACATGCCAAAGCTATGTATGGTTAAAAGAATAATCAAAAAAGGAATTAGCTTATGCTTATAACCCAAACAACTCAGTCGGACTGCAATTGACGATCCAAACCAACGATCAAAATGGTTCTACAGCTGCTGCATTTGCATATATATATATATATATATATATATATATATATATATATATATATATATATATATATATATATATATATATAAATCTAAGCAAATAAAAAGCTCATTTATATTATAACTTATTTGAGCAATATATGTGGACTTCAACTTTTGACCAAAATGTTAGTGAGTTATTTCATTCGCTTAGTTTTGAATTTAGTTTGAGAAATATTGAGCAACTTTAATCTGATGTGTAGGAAAACGTGGGGATATCATGGTGGCAGATAAGAAGTTAGCAATGATTGAAAACTTTTCCTCTTAAAAAGGGCTACCACGCCAGGAAAATAGTAACCTATTTTGCTATATCAGGAAAATACCCTTTTTATTTTTGTGATTAACAATTGACAATGAATTGAAATGCATTGCCACAAACCCTGTTCTTCTCTTCTTTTTATATTTGTTTGCATTGCTTCGAGTGAATTCTCGAGGCCAAAACCATATGGCCCATCCTAAAGGGTTTTTTTAAAATCAAGGTATTAAATCTTTATTTTTTCTTTGTTTAATTTAATAACAACATATATGTGGCTGTTTGGTTGGATCTGTTGGGTTCTGATTGGGTGTCAGGTTAATTGGAACATTTTATAGCAGGAGAAACATCAGGGTGGCCTAATAGTATGGAGGATATTGGTCATAGCCATAACCATACCCCTCAAAGAAAATCAATTTCAGTTCTTGCAAAAGTTAAGGAAAAGGCTAAGAAATGGAGACATACTCTCACCAGCAGCAAAAAGAAACATTCTGATGATACTAATACTAATACCAATACTAATACGACACCCTCTTGGGGTGTTTCCTTGGACGATGAAGATGACGACGATCCCCAGCATCTCGGACCTCCAAGTAATGTTTTGTTTTCTATAAAATCAAATATTTTTGCTATTAATTTCAGCTAGTACCTCAATTGAATGGGCCGTTTCATATCTGCAGTGTACGAACCAGAAATCGGTCCTCACGTGTCGAAGCAGACATCAACAAAGCATCCCAAAGGAGTTCCGATAGTTCTAGATCGAAGTCCTAATGTTGTAGTTAGTCCTAGCACTAAGAATAATAACCTTAAAGATATTCAAGCTAGCCCTCTTTCTAAGCCCAGTAACATAAAAAATGTCCAACCTGGCCCTGCACCTTGTCGAAACAATGAGGTTCAAGCCAATCATAGTTCGAAGCTCCACCAAGTAGATTGTCCTGGCTTAGCCCCCGTTCAAACAAGTCAAGGCCCCACTCCTAATAAGCACCTTCAGGGAAACTGCCCAGGCCCGGCCCCCCCTAAGGGTACGACTCCTAATGGTGCAAAAACAATGTCGAAAACTATGGCAGAGAAAGCATTTGCCACAGTAAGCGATGCTACATATGTTCTTGCTTCCAAACTACAAAATCTAGCGCTTTTCACCCACGAAACACTCAACCCCGAATCGCAAACACCGAAATCGGCCCCCTCGAAAGTTTTGTTGGCTAAATCATCGCACCCTTTTATGTCGAAAAACAAAGGAGAAGTTGCGGCACCAAAGCTACCCGCGATAGCTACGAAACAAGCCTCGAGAGAAGTTGGGAAAACGTCGCCAAGCTCAGCCCCGGCAGCAATCGAAGCTAGCAGATTCCAACCAAGTTCAAGCAATCAACATTGGGATAAAGGGGTCTCAGTTAAGGAGTATTTACTGCAGAAATTCGAGCCAGGCAAGGATGAAAAAGCACTTTCGCAAGTTATCTCCGAGGCAATGAGTCCCAAAAAAGATGATAATGATCCTACGGTTATTGAGAAAGTTAGAGAAGCTGTAACATCTTTACTTCAAAGTCAACAATCACCTCCTCAACCCAGTCGTTCAACTTATCATTCAGCTCAAAATTCATCAGCACAATTTCTACCGTTGACCGTTTCTGACGAAAGTAAATATCAGTTCTATTAGCTTAAACTTTTGTGTTAAATGTTTTTTTAACTTGGTATTTGAGTGTTATAACCTTCTTTTTTTAATTAATTGCAGTAGTTTCTGAAGCAGAAAATCTTGAAAGACTACTTCAGAGCAATTGAAAGAGTAGTGGAGTCTCAATTTTTTTAAACGTTTCCTGTTTATAGTAACATTTCTGCTTTAATAATGTAATATTTTAATTTTGTTACCTCTGTACATATTCAATTGTTTTTTTACTGCATGCCAATAGAGCGGGCATTTGTTAGAGGGTCAGATCCTTTGAAAAAACTCAGTTAAAATGAAAAGGTTTTGTACAAAAAAGAATATTAATGCTTTCTTGTATGACATTAAATTCTATCTTGCGAATTTGCATTTCAGAATTTCAATCATCCACTATAAATGAATTCATACATTTACAACCTTTTTTTTTGTAAATCACAATTTAATAAAAATGGAGTTTAAGAAGTCAACCAACTTATTTAGCCATTTATTCTTTTCAACCGTGCATGCAGTAATTGATTAATATGTTTGCATTCTTTTTGGGCTGGAACAATTATTAGCAACTTTTTGTTCTGATATTATAACAAAAGACTTTTTGTTCTGATAAATAATAATAATCAATATTTTGATTAAGTTAATTTAATGTTTAATGCTGAAACTATGTATATACATATTAATAGGTCGATGAAAAACGACTCTCAACACATGTTTCGACATATGTGTTAATGTTCCGGAATTTATAACATTTACAGCCCAATAACACAAAGTATGTATTTTGAGTATTTTTTACATGTTGCCTCGTGACATGTTCCCTACTTCCCTTGTACCATATCTGTCAATGATGTAGCATGATTTTGCTAAAAGTCAAAAGAGCCAACTAGATATGTTTTATTTGACTTGAAAAAGCCACCAAGTTTGACCATACAAATCTCTCATTTGGTTATCAAATGCCAATTAATAATAATTGAAAATTTTGGTAATTTTAAAGCTCATAACTATATTGTTATGTATATCAAAAAAAAAAAAAAAACAATTATCACTTTAGATCTAAATTTAGTGTAATTATCAATGGCTAAATA
Organism: Euphorbia schlechtendalii; assembly: GCA_949673415.1. Taxonomy (NCBI): domain Eukaryota; kingdom Viridiplantae; phylum Streptophyta; class Magnoliopsida; order Malpighiales; family Euphorbiaceae; genus Euphorbia; species Euphorbia schlechtendalii. Next base: position 15,992 of record CATIWQ010218605.1, on the reverse strand, counting down.
CATCTAAACCCCTTAACTTATCCAAAAAGAGCTGTTACTACCCTGAACTTTGAAATGTGATAGATAATCCCATGTACTTGTTTAAAACGGGTCATTTTACCCCCTTGTGCTGACCTAGCTTGCTACTTGGATGACCATCAAAATACACGCACGTGAAGTATATTGTGGAATAGAAAACGAATAAAAAAAATCCATAACATTCTAATTCATACCATTCGAAATCCCTAACATACGTTCTTTGTTTTCTTTAAAACTTCATCTCTATTCTAAATATTTTCTTCAATTGATCTTAATATTGTATTGATTCTTGCCCGTCATTTTCATCTTCTTGTTCTTGAAATCGATATTTTTACGAGGGGGTAAAGTAACCCGTTTTAGACAAGTACGGGGGGTTATCTGTCACATTTCAAAATTCAGGGTGATAACAGCTTTTTTTGGACAAGTTCAGGAGGTGCAGATGTATTAAGCCACTATCAATTAATGTAAACTGTTTTTTATAAGCAAGCCAATTTGGTTGTGTAACGCCTTGCGAACGCTATGACATGTTTTTCAAATATGGAATTGGAGTTTGATTTTTAGTAGCATTACTTTGCCACCAATTTGTATTGTTAATCTTGTTTGAATTTATAATATTTTCTTTTTTTTCTTAATATCATTATATAATATGATTTTAAAATTCGTCATGATATATACAGGAGTTCTGTAATTTGATATTTCCTTCTAGATTTTTATTCTCTAGGGCCTACTCCAGCCATGCATGTTGAAGACCACCATTAATTATAATGTTGATTGGTTTAAGTCTTAATTAATGTTTAATAGAAAACATCTGTTAGTTTCCAGTTTTGGCTTTCTCCAAATTCAATGGCAGGACTCTATAGATTACTTTACATTCTGTTAACCCATTGTGTTACAAAATGGTTAGCCTTAGCCCAACAAGTAGACCACTTCACCTTCAATGGGTTCAATGGAGCCAATCTGAGTCTAAATGGGAATGCCAGAGTCCATCCCAATGGTCTACTAGAACTCACAAACACTTCCCAGATGCAAATTGGCCATGCCTTCTTTCCACTTCCTTTCCATTTCAATTCATCTTCAACAATGTCGTTTTCTACCCATTTCGTGTTTGCAATTGTTTCCGAGTCGCCAGGTGTTTCTGGACATGGCCTGGCCTTTACTGTCTCTCCATCAATGGACTTTGAAGGAGCCATTGCTACTCAGTATCTCGGCCTCTTCAACTCCTCAACTATTGGCCTTTCTTCTAACCGTTTGGTTGCTGTCGAATTCGACACCGTAAAAAATCCCGAGTTCCAAGACATCGATGATAACCATGTCGGTATAGACATAAACAATCTCACATCTGTTGACTCTGCTCCATCTGCGTATTACGAAGGCGAATTTCGGCCCTTGGAGCTCTCTAGTGGCAGACCAATGCAGGTCTGGGTAGATTATGAAGATGGCATCGAAAAGAGGCTTCATGTAACATTAGCTCCCATCACAGTCACAAAGCCAACGGAGCCTCTTTTGTCGTCAAGAATCGATCTATCTCCGTATTTGTTAGAATCCATGTATGTTGGTTTCTCTTCTTCAACCGGGTCAATCTCGGGTAATCATTATATTCTTGGATGGAGCTTCAACCGAGGCGGCCAAGCAGTAAGCGTTAACCCTTCTAGCCTCCCTTCGCTTCCTCACGAAACAAGTTCGAGTATTAAAATACCGATCAAGATTATTCTGCCATTAGTAGCAACAGTTTTTGTCGTTTTAGTTTTGAGCATTGCTGTTTATTTATCGAGGAAGAGCAGCGAAGAAGTGCGTGAAGAATGGGAAGAACAATACGGTCCTCAGAGGTTTTCGTACAACGATCTTCATAGAGCTACAAAAGGTTTCAAAGAGAAAGAGGTTCTTGGTTTTGGAGGCTTCGGAAAGGTTTACAAAGGAAAACTGCCTTGCTCAAACGTCGAAGTTGCGGTGAAGAAAGTGTCGCACAATTCGCAACAAGGAATGAAGGAATTCGTGGCTGAAATCGCCAGCATGGGACGGCTCAGGCATAGAAACTTGGTTCAACTTTTAGGCTATTGCCGACGAAAGGGAGAGCTATTCTTGGTTTACGATTACATGCCTAATGGAAGCCTTGACAAGATGTTATTCAGCAACGAGAAACCGAACCTTGATTGGAATAAGCGGTACCAGATCATCAAAGGAATAGCATCGGCGCTCTTCTATCTTCACGAAGAATGGGAACAAGTTGTGCTACATCGAGACGTGAAAGCAAGCAATGTTCTATTAGACGGCGATTTTTACGGGAGATTAGGAGATTTCGGCCTAGCCAAGTTTTATGACCATGGATCAATATCTCAGACAACTAACGTGGTCGGAACAATTGGTTATCTTGCTCCTGAACTTACAACGACTGGAAAGCCAACAACCACGAGCGACGTATTTGCTTTCGGCGTCTTCATGCTCGAAGTGGCATGTGGAAGGAGGCCAGTGAAATCCGATACAGCGACTGAAGAGGTGGTTTTGGTGGATTGGGTGCTCGAGTCGTGGAGAAAAGGTAACATTTTGAGGACGATTGATTCGAGATTGGAAGATGGGTACGTAGCAGAAGAAATGGAGTTGGTTTTGAAGCTAGGCCTACTTTGTGCACACCCAATACCGACGTTGAGGCCTACAATGCGGCAAGTTTTGCAGTATTTTCATGGAACTGCTGCCTTTCCCGAATCGACGTTGCATAGTGCAGGCACTGGTCATTATACGCCTCGTACTGTTCTTGCATCTCCTCAGGCTATTTCTGCCTATTCTTTCTCTGATACTGATTCAATCCTAATCAACGGACGTTAAACTAATCTTTTCTGAGTTCATGACCCAATGTTTCTTTTTTCCTATGTAATGAATTCTTCTTTCTGCTTATTCAATTGTTTAAGAAAACAGGCTTGCCATTCTTCAATATTTTTTCTTCTCTTGAGGTAGTTGAGTCAATAGATTCCGAAAATTCAAAGTTTTTATTACATTCAATGGCTCATTGCTTCTTCATAATTCAACTTGAAATATAAATATGGACAATTCAGGCAGTCAAGTCAGAATTTTCCCAATAACTCCTCATTTGTTCAGCTATAAGAAAATTAGAAATCAGTTGAAGAAATTAAGAGCAATGTAATCTATGAAAACAATACAGGAAGCATACATTTCTTGACATGTGCAACGAAAAGATCAAATGTGGTGTTTCAAAAGAATTTGCAATGACACGAAACTTTAGAAATAACATTTTTAACCTTCAGTTTTTTTGTAAGCCGGCTTTATTTTTCCTTTTATTATAGTCAACTTTACTAGCAAATTAGCAATAATATACTTCCTCTTTGGTAGTTTCAAAAAGAATTTTTAATGACCGAAAAGATAGTTTGAATTTAGCCAAGTTCCAAATTGAAAATTAATATTCTTCCCTCTTGTCAATTGCTTACATCGAGGTGTTTCTCAAAACTTATCATTTTTAAATTTTAACTTAAAAGTGTCTTTTAAGGAGATTTTAACTTATAAATCAAACAATGAAGTGTTTCTGATAACTATTTTTAACTTAAAAGTTAAAAATAAAACAGAAGTTAAAAGTAAGTCAGACTTACTTCTTAAAAAAATCACTTATAAGACATAAGTGACTTTTTGAGAAGTTTTAAGAAACACCTCCACCATTATATTTTCTTAACTTATTTTACTATCATCTCTTAAAACATTTATTTTTTTGACTTGTCGCTTACAACTTATTTGTTCGTCTCATATTATCTTCAAAATGCCATCTATTGTAATAGAATTTTTCAAATATTTTTTCCAACCTAGTAGGAATATATTTCATTGAAAATGTGTTTAATTAACCAAGTTTATGTTTGTAGTATACTATATTTCATATATACACTAGCATTTTACCATATACATTGCAAGTGTTCAATCCACTAAGTTTATATTTCTACTTGATTTTTACTACATTTCATATATATAACTATCCTATTAGATACCTGACAAAAATTCAAACATTACACCAGCATCAAACTGTAAAATAAAATTTTTGAAAATATATGTCAGAATAGATAACGTTTGAAGATAAAAAATAAGATGAGTAAAAAATGATATATCAAAAAACTAATTAGTTTAAGAGATAATAATATGATAAAATAAGAAAATTAAAAAAAAGAAGTATGATGCGAAAATAAGAAAGACTAAAAATTTTAGTATAAACATGTAAATGGATGATAGAGATAAAAATAAAATTCTTCAACCTTACAATTTTTACAAATTTCCTTTAAAATACTCATCATTTCTGACCATGTTTAGGGCAGTAGACTTCATTATTAAAGTCAACTTTATCAGATCTTACCTAGCTAAAGCGCTTAGGCATGATAACGTATCTATTTTAACTCCAAGAATAAGTAGAACTTAAGAATATAATTTGTTTTCTAGGGCACTAGTTGTTTGAGAAGTATTTGGAGTTGACCATGAATTTTGCAGCCTAAAGAAAGCAAATATAGTTGATAAGAAAACACAGCGATGATGGCACAAACTTGTTCAACTAAGCAGCGACGGAACAGATCTCGTTTCTCAATGTTTTCGTTTTTTCGTTTGCTAAAATGCGAAGAAATTATGGTCCTCAAAGATTCTCTTACAAGGAGCTGTACAAAGCAACCAAGGGATTCAAAGAGAAGGAGATTGTGGGAATCGGAGGCTTTGGGCGGGTTTACAGAGGAGTACTGCCTTCTTCTCACCAACAAGTTGCAGTCAAGAGATTCTCCCACGAATCACAAAGAGGAATGAAGGAATTCGTAGTGGAAATCGCAAGTATGGGAAGGCAAAGGCACAGAAACTTAGTCCAACTCTTGGGCTATTGCCGCAGAAAAGGAGAACTTCTCTTAGTGTACGATTATATGCCTAATGGGAGTCTTGACAAGTACCTATTCAGCAACGAACATAATAAACTGAATTGGGTTCACCGATTCAATATCCTGAAAGGAGTTGCATCTGCTCTTGTGTACCTTCATGAAGAATGGGAACAAGAGATGATGTCATACAAGATGGAGATCTCAAAGGAAGATTAAGAGATTTCAAGCTAGCCATGTTGTATGATCATGGAACAATCCCTGGAACAACTAGCTTGGTTGGAACGCTCTCTCAAAAAAGTGTAGGATATATTGCCCCAGAGGTTTTAAGCGCAGGAAGGGCCACAACAAGCAGCGATGTTTTTGCTTTCGGGGCATTGATGCTTGAAGTGGCTTGTGGAAGGAGGGCTATAGAGCCGCGCAGGAAGTGATCTTGGTTGACTGGGTCCTTGATTGCTCGAAAAGAGGGGCAGCGCTCGAAATAAGTGATCCCAGATTGGAAGGTAGATATATGGTGGAGGAAATGGAATTGGTGGTGAAACTAGGCCTGTCATGTACTCAGAGTAGACCAGCAGATAGACCGGTCATGAGGCAGGTTTTACAGTATCTGGATACAAAAGCTGTGCTGCCACAAATCCCGATAAATAATTGATTTGTTTGGAGTTAAAGCGGAATCTAATGAAGAATGCATCTTGTCATTTCCTACAACTACCCACGATTCTTCCTTGTTTGAATCAAGTTATTGTTGTCATTTTACACATTTCGTTTTTTTTGCTTGAATATCATGATAATGCTGTTTGATCATGTAGTATGCAGTAGAGACATTAAATGCCGTATCAGTACGTCTTGGTTTGTTGTTGGAGTTTATTAGTAAAATGGAGAACAAAAAAATTAACAAAAAATGGAACTGCTTTGTGAATATGATTAAAGTAAGTTTGATGCATTAATTTATCACAATGGGTATATTATATTACTAATGAGAGGATCAACTAATAAGCTAGAAAATAGGAAATTGAAATCTATCTAAACAATTCAAGAGGTAACTCATTGACTAAGTAAGACATTTTAAATATAAGTATGAATCATTCAAAACATGAAACTAATTAGAATTAAATCAGCAAATCTTGATCAATATTTCAACAACCTTGAAATTCCGGCCCTCCATTTTTCACCTTCTCATAGAACTTTGCTTGCTGTCACATCCTTATGCTCAGCAGCTTTTCATAGAGATAAAATCATGCAGATCTCTGACTAAGTTTCAATGGCTTAGCCTTCCTGTTCCTCATTTAATAAACACTACTCGTGACTGAGGAATCTATTGTTAATCAGCTTGCAAATAAATCCCTAATAGTAAGATCTCATTGCTATGATGAACACTGATTTTAAGGTTCAGAACTTACAGATGATACAATTTATTTTGGCCATGCCCAAGATATATCATAGCAATGTAATTTCATTATAGTCAGGTTTATGTGATGCTACGGTTGCATCACTTTATTCTACAATTCTTCACCCTATGGAACTAATTATTCTTAATGCTTATCTAATTTTTTTAAGAGAAAAAAAGGCTTGGCATTCTTCAATAAAAATTTTTTTCCTCTTAAGGTAGTTGAGTCAATAGATTCCGAAATTTCAAAGTCTATATTATTTTCATTGGCTCATAATTTCTTCATAATCCAACTTGAAATATAATAATGGACAATTAAGTTAGTCAAGTCATAATTTTTCCAATTATTCGTGTATTCAGATACAATAAAATTAGAAGTCAGCTGAAGAAATTAACAGCAATGCTACAAAAGAAAACAATACAGGACTTGATACATTTCCTGACATGTGCAACGAAAAGATCAAATGTAGTGTTGCAAAAGATTCTGCAATGACATAAAATCATAAGAATATCATTTTCAAACTTCAGCTTTCTATTAATAAAGGTCAACTTTACAAACAATAATATATCTCTGCCTTTCATATGGTAATTAAACTACTACTCATCATTTCTAACCACGGTTAGGACAGGAGAGTACATTTTTAAAGTCAACTTTATCAGATCATACCTAGCTAAAGCGTTTATGCATGATAATATAGTATTTATTTTAACTCCAAGATTAAGTAGAACTTAAGAATAGTATTTGTTTTCTAGGACACTTGTTACGTTGAAAAGTATCTGGAGTTGACCGTGAATTATGCAGCCTAAGAAAGCAAATATATTTCATAAAAAACACAAGAATCATGGCACAAGCTTCTTCAACTAACCAGCAACGGAACAGATCTTGTTTCTCAATGTTCGGTTTGCTGAATTTCCTGTTCTGTACTTCTTCTCTTTTGTTGAAAAATTTTGCTTTAGCTGAAGATGCAAATCAGTTCATCTTCCACGGATTCAATGAAACTAGCCTGCAGCTCGATGAGAGCGCGAAAATCATTCCTAAAAATGGCCTGTTAGAGTTAACAAACATTTCCTACCAGCAAATCGGCCGTGCTTTCTTCCCAACTCCTGTCAAATTCAACAAATCTTTCTCGTTTTCAACCACATTTGTGTTTGCTATTGTTCCAGGGACGCCTGTTCTTGGTGGCCATGGCTTCATGTTTGTCATCGCTCCAACTGCGAAGTTTACAGGGGCCCTCGCAGTGGAATGGCTCGGCATTTTCAATGAAGACACCAATGGACGAAATTCAGACCATGTCTTTGGCATTGAATTCGACACTATTAAATCTGTTATGTTTAAGGACATCAATGAAAATCATGTTGGAATTGATGTCAATAGCTTAAAATCTAATGTTTCAGAACCGGCAGGCTACTTTTCAGGCAAAGAAAAGATAGGCTTACAGCTCATAAGCGGAAATCCAATGCGAGCTTGGATTGATTACGATGATGAGGACAAGTTTGTCAAGGTAACGATAGCTCCTTTGAAAAGCAAGAAACCAGAAAGGCCTCTTATTTCCACAAGTATTGATCTTTCTTCAATCTTGTTGGATTCGATGTATGTTGGTTTTTCTTCGTCTACAGGATCGATATCAAGCTATCATTACATTCTTGGATGGAGCTTCAACACAAGCGGGCCGGCACAAAATCTTGATATTTCAAGGCTTCCTCCGATTCCACCCACAGCAAAAAAATCAGGAAATAAACCGAATCTCACAATCTTGGTCATATCAATCGCAGCAAGTGTTCTGTTGGTATTAGTGTCAGCAGCTTTTTATATGTTCAGAAGAAAGAAATTCGAAGAAATACGGGAAGATTGGGAAACAGAATACGGTCCTCAAAGATTCTCTTATAAGGAGCTATACAAAGCGACTAAGGGATTCAAAGAAAAGGAGATGCTGGGATTCGGAGGTTTTGGGAGGGTTTACAGAGGATTACTACCTTCTTCTAACCAACAAGTTGCAGTCAAGAGATTCTCTCACGAATCACAACAGGGAATGAAGGAATTCGTAGCGGAAATTGCAAGTATGGGAAGGCTTAGACACAGAAACCTAGTCCAACTCTTGGGTTACTGCCGCAGAAAAGGAGAGCTTCTCTTAGTATATGATTACATGCCTAACGGAAGTCTAGACAAGTACTTATTCAACAACGAACATAAACTGAATTGGGTTCACCGATTCAAGATCCTGAAAGGCGTCGCGTCTGCTCTTGTTTACCTCCACGAAGAATGGGAGCAAGTGGTTATTCACAGAGATGTGAAAGCAAGCAATGTTATGATCGACGGGGATCAAAATGGAAGATTAGGAGATTTCGGGCTGGCCAAATTCTACGATCATGGAACAATCCCTCAAACAACTTGCATTGTCGGAACTGTAGGATATCTGGCTCCGGAGGTTTCAAGAACAGGAAGAGTGACGACAAGCAGCGATGTTTTTGCTTTCGGGGTAATGATGCTTGAAGTGGCTTGCGGAAGGAGGGCTATAGAGCCGGGAAGAACCCCGCAAGAAGTGATCTTGGTTGACTGGGTCCTTGATTGCTGGAAAAAGGGCGTGATGCATGAAATAAGTGACTCGAGATTGGAAGGGAAGTATATGGTGGAGGAAATGGAATTGGTGTTGAAACTAGGCCTGCTTTGTACTCAGAGTAGACCAGCAGACCGGCCAGTTATGAGGCGGGTTTTACAGTATCTTGATAGAAAAGCTGTGCTGCCTGAAATTCCCGTAGAGGCATCTCCAGGGATTGGTTCTTTGCGAGTGAATCTGGCAGCATATGAAGAATACATATTGTCATATCCGACAACTAGCAACTATTCTTCCTTGTCTATCACTGATTCTGTCCTCAGCTGCGGTCGCTGAATCATGTTTTGCATTTTTAGTTGTAATTAGCTTCTGCTAACTGATATTCTTGTAATTTTTGTTGTGACAATCTTTGTGCATATGTATTGTTTCACATAATTTTGTCTCCTTTCTTTTTGGATTTGCTTGAATACCATGGTATTTTTGTACTTATATTGCCTGAAAGTAAGATCTCATTGCTACAATGAACACAGATTTTAAGAGTCAGAACTTATAGTTCATACAATTTATTGCGGCCATTCCCAGGAGATATCATAGCAATATAATTTAATTATATCATAATACAATCATAAAGACACACACGAAGCACCAGATCATATTGTCAATGACCAATATGAATTGACTTTACAGACAACAGAAAATTTCTAAGTGACATCCAAGTGTACATGAATTCCTGACATTATTTACACATTCACAATTGAGGTTGCAATAGTATCACATTCATTACCAAACCAAGTTAACAGACGAACTAACCGTTAACTTGAAGACAGATGAAAAAGTACTTAAAATTCTTTCTTGTGAGCTTTTCACTTCAAGATTTTAGATTCAATTTCTTCCAAGCTCAGGCCTTTAGTTTCGGGGACAACAAATATGGTGAACAACAATGACAACAAAGCTATTGCTCCGAATAAAAGGAAAAGGTTTTCAGCTCCAAGAAGCTCCTGCAGAATGAAAAGATTACGTCATTCTATTAACAATACTGAGGCCAAATATACTTCAAAGGGGACTGATTTTACAAAAACTTGTACCTTTAATGGTGAGAATGCAAAGGTTACAATGGCATTGGAACCAAAGTTGGTAAGAACTGCAAGACTTATTCCCTTTCCTCTTGTGCGAAGTGGGAAAATCTCTGACACCATTAGCCAACTAATAGGCCCAAATGAGATCTGAAATGTCATGTGAATAACGGAACTTGCTTTAATAGGCGATGAATTCTAGAAGAGATATATCTTCACCCAAAATCAGTTAGGAGAAGGGAAAATTCAATATATACTTTTAGTAACTCCCTTATGTTACGCATATAAAGCATTTACACATGCTTAACCTACAGATAATTCTAAAAACAAGAAAAAGAAAAAGAATGAAAGATCAATTATACTTGCCTGGTAACAACCAACATAGAGAAGCAGGGATGCAACAGCGACTAAAGGAAATCCTCCAAGGAATTTGTAATAAGCCGAAAGCAAAAACAAGGAAAGGGCCTGCGACATAAATGAAAAGGGAAATATACTTTCTAATCTTAAAAAAGAAATAGGAATGAAGTAAATATTGAATAAGTAAAAGTGATACGTACAATTCCAGAAACACCTCCAATCAGCAAAGGTCTTCTTCCAAGATCATCAACTTTAAGGACAGCTATAGACGTCATAACCAACTGCAAAGAACCCATAGACAAAATAGCAAAACAGCATTCAGTAATAGAATAAAACAAGGCATGGCGTGACATCAATTTCTATCCAAAATTTTAATATTTTCAATAGGATAAATACCTTGAACAAACCAATAATAACAGAAACTCGGGTGGCATCAGCAGCAGCAGAGAAGCCAGCACTCTTCGGTAACAAAACAAATTAATTATTCTCGGGTTAAATCAGAAAATGGCTAACATTAATCACACAAACAGAAACCTAGGCTTATATTATGAAGTACCTGAAGAATTGGGCCAGCATAGTACAGAACACTTGGTTGGCCAGTTATCTGCCATTATCAGGAAAAACAATCAGTACAAAACCATGATAATCGTGGCATTAACTCTCTTTTAATCAGCTCACAAATAGTAAAAAAATGAAAGAAGAAGAACCTGCTGAAAAAGGACCAAACCCCCACCAATAATGAAGGCTTTCAAACTTGCTCCTCGAAAAACCTCTAAGATGCTTCCTTCAGAGTTATCCTCTGAATAAGTGGACTTCAGTGAGACAAGGGTATCTTCTATTTGCTTCTCAGATTCTTTGTCGCCAGAAGGCCGACCCCTTAATTTGCTCAAGGAGTTAATAGCTTTCTCTTTGTAGTCTTGCAAAGGCCCTTTACCTTGAACTGCCCTAAGAAGCAACCACCGTGGCGAAGGTGGGAGACTCCACATGCCTAACCCCATAAGAAAAGCAATGGGGACACTAAGTCCATACATGTATCGCCATCCCCCAACCGCGTCGATTTGGAAGCTTCCTACCAAATACCCCAACTGCCCTCCAAAAAGAAAACTAATGAGCATCATAAGTCATAACTACTTTCAGAAGATAGACAAACTGTCAAACAAAAGCGCAAGTACCAAAATTCCCAAGACTATAAAGAGCTCCTTCAGAGATATTAGAGTTCCTCGAATCTTTGATGGGCATGTTTCTGCAATATAGAGAGGAGCACCATGCATAGCCTGTCACAAGAGAAGAGAAAAAAAAGGTAATGGGAAACATATTGTCAATAATCTCTACCAAAACTGTATGTATAAAGTTTTAAGAAGATTACCAAGCCAATGCCTAGACCATATAGAAGGCGTCCTACTAAAAGAACACCAAGATCTGGAGCAAAAGCAGTAATGAAACCACCGAAAATATAGAGAGTGGCGGCTATGATAAGTTCCCGCCTCCTTCCTTGATATACGAATTCAACCAATTAGGAAAGTAAGAACTTCAAGAGTTGTAGAGATTAGGGTGATCATAATATACATTACCTAGAAAATCAGCAATTGGATAGACTAGTAGAGAACCAAAGAGTGCTCCATATAGAGATCCACTAACCTGCGTCCAAGGCATTCTAACATAAGAAAATTCTCAAGCGTTAAGCAAAAGCAGATAAAAAAACTGAGTATTGCCATTAGAATGTGTGAACAGTACCACAAGACCAAGCTGGACTGATGAAAGGTTGAACCATGTTGTTCCACTGAGCTCAGGTGACTAGTAAATTCATGAAGGCACTCAGAAAGAAATTAGATTCATAAAATATAAATTATATTAAGTTTCTTGCGGAAATGGATTGCTATGAGAGAAGTATGGAAGCACCTGCAATGATATGGTAGCACCAGATGTGGCACCAATGTCATATCCAAATAGCAATCCTCCCAAAGCTGGGAAGAGAAACCTAAGATCCCATTGAGTCAAATATATTCAGAAGAGTAAAGCCTAATTTGGAATACTGGAGATCAAAACTCATTAATCAGATTTCCAAATAGACTGACTGTCTACTCACTTACAGCAATTAAGTATACCCAATTCAAATTAACAAACAGCAAATACCAATCATCGACTCAATTGAAGAAGGATAAAAAAATCAAAACTCACGGTAAGATCACAGAAGACCAAGAGAAAGCCTCTTGCAGTGTCGTATCAGGTAATGGCGGCTCTGCTTCCTTTCCAGCAGAATACTTGACCTACCCACCACAGAATCCAGAATCAATGCTTCAACGTTGCAGTTAACAATAAGAGGGTAAAATGAAAAGCTATAAAAAAAGCCTGCTATGGTCAAATTACATTAAATTGGAGACTGCGGCGGGTGATTATTGTCTGTTTTGACGATAAAGGAAATACGGACTTGACAAGAGAAGAAGACGGTGATGGTGCCACATCTCGGTGATTGTAAAGATGAGAATAAGGTTTGCATTGGAATCGTTGAAAAGGAAATGGGTGACATTGAAAGACTCTGGAAGGAGAAGAAGTAACGGCAACGGCTGCCATGGCTGGAGTGATGATGGATGATCAGACGGTTGGTAGTTGTAAGTGTTCCCGCCTTCCATTATCTTCTTGCGTTGTATTTGTGGTGCATTTCGCCCTTTGACTTCTTCAAATGGAATTTTTGTTTCTTGGTTACCCCATACGCTACCAAACGAACATTGCGTTTATTTATTTTCCTATTAAACTTTAAACTCGAGCATTTGAGTACTCATATTTACAAAAGAAATTGCAACTTCAGGCTTCAATGAAGGAATCATCAAATTATTCCAGTTAAAAGTTCCATTATACGCGACTACAGAGCCGAAAGTGTTGTATAGATGAAGTCTAAAAGTATTACATATTAGAGATACAAGGCAAAATTTATGTTGATTTTTTTTTTTCACGTTAAAAACCTAACTATTTGTGAAGAAGACCTTGTCGGCCGATAATGTACAGAGGATTGTTTACATTTTCCGCTAATTGAATAAAAAACATTACTTTCACATTGACAAGAGTAAACCTTGTATTGTGAAAATAATAACAATGAACGGTAGAAAATATACACTGCACACAAAAATGAGTTTTATGTGCATTTTTTGATATGAATTTATATACATAGTCCATCTCGATTAATAGTAAAGGTAACAATAGTATAATATCCCATGGAATAGATAATTAATTCTCCATGACCATTTTTCACAATGTACATTATACTACACAAGCACTTTGTAATTAATTCCTCTCTTTCCTTTTTTGGGTGAGAGAATTGTAATGTACGACATGCACAAACCGAACCTCTCCTTCCATCACTGTGGGATGGAAGGTCATTGCTGGCTTATTATGGTAGGATCCTATTTTTCTGGAAATTCAGATATGCTGCATTTAGTCAATTTGCTAAAACCAAAACAGGGCTTCAATGAATGAACACATAATATCACCAGATACCAAATCATCTTGCAGGCTTGAGAGTTGAGACCCATAATGCCATGATGGAAATGAACATTGAGGTACAGGAAAGACAAGAAGAAAACATTTTGCTGTATGTGATGCTAAAGAAAGCAAATACTGGGAACCCAAACCAAGCGCACGAAGGGTTCTAAAAGAGACAAACAAATTGTCATTCATTACTACAAAACAGTATCATCAAAATTACAACTTTAATTTCATTAAAGGTGTGATTAAGCTTTACTAAACTCTTCAAGTTGCCTGAAAAAGCTCTTCCTTTATGTACAATAGGCCAACTTTCCCACCCAGTCTTTAAATTAAATATAATTCATCTCACTCACTCTCAATTTCACTTAATAACAATTTGGGAAAATTTATGCAACATCTATTAACACCTCTGAACGTGTGGTCTTAAAACACCACTGCATCTGATGATAAAGAGACGATCATTTCTCTAACAAAATCACTATTCAGAAGTCAAATTCCCCAGTGGCCTGCACAACAAAGCACTACAAGGCTTAGTTTTGAATTAAAATTAAGTATTGGCAGAGCAGTAATGCACCAGAAACATTGAGTCATTAGAACTCACCTTATTAAAGAGGACGTCTTTGTTGTTTATGTGCATTATCCCATCCTTAAGTGTGCACTTCCACCTGCTCTTGGTGCGGGTCACCTGTCCAAAAATTCACAACATTGACATTAAGGGAAAAACATTAAGAGCTAATCCAAATAATAACAAGAAAGAGAAGCTGACGTATAAAGCTAGCAGTACCTTATCAAACTGAGCCAAAACCAAATGCTGGGTGTTCATATCTTCTCCATGGTCCACATCATCCAAGTCATCATCATCATCGTCATCTTCATTCAGTGGCTCATCATCGTCATCGTCATCTCTCACATCATTCGGAGAGGGAAATGCTGGTGTGCTTGCATGTAGGTCTGGGGAAAGATCATATAAGCCAAACCAAGAAGAACATGCAGCTTTTAATCATCTCTTTCACTCATGCACAAACATACACAACAAAAACCTCCCACACTTTTTCACCAACTTACCATTAGGAGCAGGTGTGTTAGCAATGTTGTAATCTTCACTGACAACCCCTCGATAATTGTATATCTTCAAGAAAGAATCATTTTCTTTAGAAAAATCACAAGCATCATTCCTCATGACAAGATGCATTATCTCATCAAACTTCTAGATACTCGTGCAAGACAACTTCATGTGGCTCATGAAGAAGTGTCTTATCAATCATCTAATACAGAAGCTGGCAACTTTTTAACAGCTATCCATGATTTCACAAAAAAAGAAGTTCAGATAGATTAACGAGTCAGTTTTCTTTAGCCCATTATAATCCAAAGTCAAAGAATGGTGAATCTTTGGCCCCATTGAAATAACGGACAACTTTCTAACCAACCAAAGGTAAAATATAATTTCAAGCCAGTGTTTCTCACATACTGAAAAATACCCAATAACGACCCCGTGCCAAACATAATTCCACACAGCATATGACTCATCAATAATTTGTAAAGGAGCTTGTAGTTTCCAAACCAACCAAAACTTGAGATATTTTAAGCCTGCGTTTCTCGTAGCAGCTGAAAAATCACCAATAATAAACCAAGGGACACAGGCATTTAAGCAAATGTAACAATGCGATTTAGTTCGGGTGTATACAATCCACATTAAATGATTCTGGTGTGTCTAGAACATAATAAAGCCCTACTATAAGGACAAAACAATATATAGAGGCCATGCAGTCCTTCCTTTTAGGGAACATAGATATTGATGGCTAAAACCAGGTACAAATAAAGATGGCAGGTTTAAAAAAAATTTAAGAACTCTAAGTTAAGAAGCATCTTTCTATGTCAGAAAAATCAGAAGGACAAGTGCTTACATTGGGCGTCGAAAGCACATCATCATAAGGATCAGGTATTGGCCCATCCAGTTGAGGAATCTTGGAATCCCACCTTATTGCAGTTGTGATCGTGGCATGTCCAAGTGATTCATTTCTTTGGTTTGCCTACAGATTATATGATATGATAATATGATTTAGCAGGTTACTTATGCTACATACAGAATTAAAAGACAATTTTCAGCTAATTGTGAAAATTTATATAGTATTGCTAGTAGTGGTTCTTTTTTAATGAGATAGGCACACATAGAAGTGATTACAAGTCAACGTCAAGGAAATTATCCCAACTAGCAAGTTTAGATAACAACATAGAAAGCAACAAATCAAAATTCAATTACAACACTGAAAGTTACCAATACCTAAAA
>CATIWQ010218602.1:0-10404 GCA_949673415.1 Euphorbia schlechtendalii | reverse complement strand
TTATTATATATTAAACTGAGTTGTTAATGTTATCATTTTATTGTATTAGACTATTAGTATTTATATTATAATAATTATTATATATTATTAAATATTAAAATAATAAAAAAATTGAATCCGCCTAGACCCCGCCTAGTCCCCACCTAGGCGCCTCCTGATCCTAGCTCCCGCCTAGCGCCTGGCGCTTTTTAAGACACTGAATTTCATAATCAAATATGGTAAATACCCTTTAAATAACTAAGTTATGGCCCAGCTGATACTATACCTTCTACTAAAGATTTGATGTTACAGGCTTACAACCCATCTTTTTCTTAGTGTCTATTTTAGAAAATTTTGTTAAAACTACATCTTATTAATCGATTTGATTAATAAAACTGTTTAAGGCATCTATTTCGACCAAGTTGATTAAATATATATGGAAGCATGAAAGAAAACCGGGATGGCTAGTTCAGAGTGAAGAAAACTTTGTATCAGTCGTAATGACTTCACACTACCTATGTTGTATATGTGTGCGGTGTTACAATTGGGGAAAATTTTAAATTTTTAAGACCATGGAAAACAATCATCTACATAATTTTGACAAATTTGTATCACTTTATAGGCCCTCCAACGCACCTAGTGTATATTATAGAAAGTAATTTATACATAAAACAAAGGCCTAATACATCAAGACCCCCTTGAAGTTGGCTCAGAAACCCGATACCATCCTCAACTTTCAAAAGGACCGGTTACCCCCCTCAACTTAGCAAAAATGACCGGTTACCCTCCTTAACTTGGCAAAAATGCACCAGTTAACCTCTCAATACCATGTATTAGAATCTAGTTGTTTTGACTTTTCAAAGATGTCGTTTTTCTGATTTTTGTCTCTTTAACCAGAAGTTGACACGTGACATTGAAGGGGCAAACTGGTGCATTTTTACCAAGTTAAGGGGGGTAACTGGTCCTTTTTGCCAAGTTGAGGGGGGTAACTGATCCTTTTGAAAGTTGAGGGTGGCATCGAGTTTTTTGAGCCAACTTCAGAAAGGTTTTGATGCATTTAGCTTAAAACAAATAATGAATTTTGTATAAAGTCCTTTGAAATGGTTTTCATTTTCCTATGTTATTTATTACTAATTGTCTCATAACATACTACAACCAGCTGCCATGGCAGTAGATTTGTTATGTCATTTAATTTTTCACATGTGAGAGAGAAACTTAAGTGAGGGAAAAAGTTTACCACTTAACATTTGTTAAAATTTAAATGGAAGCATAATTGAAGACATGAGAGGTGATGACAACAAGTTTTTCTTCGTTGCCTCATATTGCCACCATCTTATTCATTTTCTGATACATAATTATTTTAAGCAGAGAGAAATTGAATAAAAAAACAAAATTGATATCATCCTATATAAGATACCTATATAATGGCCTATAGAGTCCATAAGCCTATTAAACAGAATCATGCCCTGTTAGAGAGCTCAACAAATCTGAGGCCCGAAGCCTAATCTTGGCCAATACTTCAAGGAACATGTGACGAAGTTAGTTATACCACCTCACCATCCTCAATCATTATATAATGACACGATCACACACACCAAGTTAACTAATTAATTCTCTCATCTGTTACAACTTTTGTTGTAAAAAAATAATTATTTCACAAATGGTCCTAATTGTCACATATTATATAATAAAATGAGCTAAAACTACATGACAACTTAAGAAAATCACAATATAGTATTTGTAATAACAAAATTTGTCACTGAACAACAAGAACTTATAACAATTGAAAACAGTACGTGATAATAAATAGTTGTCTCAAGGATCGTCATGTAAAACTTCGTAACTAAAGTTTTCCCTTATGTAACAATAATATGTCACCGATTGTCTATAGCTATAATTTTATCTTGTTACAATTATTATTGCAACTGTAGTTTGGATCAAAGGGAACTCATTTCTATAGAAGCAATTTTCCAAACACAATGAATATATTTAAAACCAAGACATCATGTAAAGTGAAAGGAAAAAAAATAAAGTAATTGGATACAAACTGCAATGTTCAACACTAACGGTTTAACTATAGATTTGTAACTTAATACTTATAGACAAATCAACTGATTGTGTAACACCCCAAAATTTCTAAATTTTTTATATTGGTATATTGTTACAGTATTAAAGGAATGACAAGATTAAATTAAAGTTGGGTAATATTCAAATGGTTTGACCTGAAACTCTACTTTTTGAAATCGAAATTTTCTATAATTATAAAACATAGAAGAAGATATATATAAGCTATTATGGAAGCTTATAATTAGATGTATATGTTATTCTTTTACGGAATTAAATTATGAGAAATGAGACGATTTAACAAAGAAATTGTGATAAGTTTATAATATAATTGAACAAAGGGTAAAATGGTAATTTCACATGTTTGACATTTTTATATATCATCTCTTCTTCTTCTTCTTCATCTCCATTATTTCTTCTTCCTTCTTTTATTACAAGTAGAAATTTCTTTTTAAAGTAGGTAAATAATAGAGCAATTTACGCGTTAAATACATGCTTATTTAGTACAATTATTTATTTCCTTTTTATGTAAGTAAATAATAGAGCATATACGCGTACAAAATCAAAGCTAGGGTTAACGGTAACAAACAAATTCCCTAATTAGTTGAAATACACATGAGCAATAATCATTTTAGCGCGAGAATGCCTAATGTTTTAATTCTCCATAAATACAAACACTTAGTGATTAATTCTCCACAAATACCAACACTTACTGATTGCATACTACACTGTTAATTAAAGCGGATCTTTCCTTTTACAGAAAAATGGAAGGTCTCTCAGAAGCATTCTACTTCATTGATTTTGTAGAAAAAGTTCATAGAGAAGATTTATCTTCATTGCTCTTACTTCGTAAATTGATTCAATCTCGTCAATACACCCATCCATCTAAAAAATATGCTCACCACTCTAATCTTTTTGGTTTGGTTCCCACCAAGAAGAGAGGATTTATTGGAATCCCCTCCCTAAAGCCTACCAATTCTATACTTGCTTGTGCATAAAATCAAGATACACAAGTGAGAAGAATCAATGGAAAAAGAAAATTAGAGTTTGGAAAAGAAAAGAAGAATAAGACCAAGTTGAGGTTGTATCTTTAATTTTGATTTCTCAATTATCGAAAAATTTTCCAGATTTTACCCTTGTTTTATTTTGATGTTTTCTGTTGTTATATAGCTCTGATACCATCAAATGTAACACACCCTCAATGGGGAGTGTCATAGTATTTGCAAATTCAATAACTTATTAATTTACTAAATTTCACATGAACACTTAATAAATTCACTATCAATATTCATATACAAAAACTCCAAAATGTAACACCCCTCGACGGGGAGTGTCGAGTAACGGTAATTCAATAATTTATTAATTTACTAAATTTCACATTAGTACTTAAACAAATTCACTCTCAATATTCATATACAAAAACTCAAAAAAACCTTAACATATGCAAATACATACTAGTATTTATAACTCCGAATATTATCAAAATGCAAGAAACACTTCTCACACTAACTATTACATGTCGTTAATTTACAAACCATAATGTTACATGAATATACAAATTCACCTTGAGACTTTCAATCATTCTTTGTTTAGTATTAATGTGAAATTTAGTGAATTAATAAGTTATTGAATTTACTGTTATTTTGACACTCCCCGTCGAGAGCGTGTTACATTTGGTGGTATCAAAGCTATGTTACAAGAGAAAACATCAAAACAAAATAGGGATAAAATCTGGAAAATTTTTCAAATAATCGAGAAATCGAAATTAGAGATACAAATCTTAATTAACCTTTTTAATGGGTCTCTTCGACCTCTTTTCCCTTCAGTTTGCTAGTATTAGCTTCCTTTATGATAATCGTAATTAATTCCATTAAAATATTATTTAAATACACCTTCAAATACCTTAAATATGCTTAATCTATCGTGATCCATACTAATTAAATCATGATTTCACTAACCCCCCAATTCGGTTTACTATTCACTAAGAACTTAGAATCTGAAATCCTCTTCTTTTAGCCTTGATTTACTGAAATTGATGATGATAGATGGCTTAAGGATCAATTTCTAATAAAAATTCGAAGTTAAATCGAAGAAATTAGAAGTTTTGATATTATGAAGTTTTTTAAAGAAATTGAAATGAAAAGGAAGAAAAAGAAATAGTGAAGTTAAGATGATATGTATGAGAAGAAGAGGATATGATGTATAAAAATTATCATAGATGTGCGATTACCATTTTGCCCTTAATTCAATTATATTATAAACTTATCACTTTTTCTTGGTTAAACCGTCTTAATTCTCGTAATTTAATTCCGTAAAAGAATAACATATACGTCAAATTATAAGCTTTCATAATAGCTTATATATTCCTTCTTGTATGTATTATGTTTATAGAAATTTTCGATTTCAAATAGTAGAGTTTCATGTCAAATTTTGACTAATGGTCAAACTTGCTCCATTTTACAATTTGATAAGTGTATAATTACACTTATTATCATGAAATTTTCAATTATAAAACGATATGGTTTTGTTTCATTTTATACTTCATATAAAAGATTTCATGTGATATGTAGTTATTTTTTATGCAAATGCAGAAACTAGGTGAATCTTGGGAGTAAAATTATCAAAGATGGAATTCTATGGAAAAAGAGTGAAAAAGGTGCAAAAAGAAGCGTGGAATACAAGGATTTAGTTTAGGATCAAAGCTGTCAAAGATTGGCAAAGTTGCGAAGAAGAAACATGAGGAAAAAGACATGTCACGATCGTGACACCCATTCGCGGTCTCGACTTATCACTCTTCATAAGCAGAAAGTTACAAATTATTATTCATGATCGTGACATGTAATTCGCGGTCGCGACTAGTGAAGGTTATTGGTTACTCTTCTCAACTACCAACCACCAAATAAAAACGATCAACCGCCATCAACTACCAAATGAAAAGACACCTTTTGGAAGTCAACCAATCATGAAAAGGTGCCTTTCCATTGTGGATGAGGATGAATCTTTGCTTCCAATCAAAATGAAGTGATGCAACTCTTTGCCAATGGACACAACTCTTCTTTTGGATAAACGCAACCCTTCACACTCTAGAAGTAGAGTTCAAGACCCACCAATTTCGTGGTGTATGGTGTTTTGGCATGAATAGAAGGCATTGAATGATAGTATGCATGTATAGATAGAGAGTGAAAATATCTAGATTTCGCTATGTTCAAAGTCTTAGCGAGAAAAATGTATAAGTGATTCGATTCCTATTTGGATCATTATATTTTTACACAAATTCGAGCGTTTGTTGTATGAATAATTGCAAAGCACTTATCAATAAAAGTTTTCATTCTTCAACATTCTTTTATTCAAAATTCACAAAGAATAGCATCATAGTGGAGGTTCTGTATGAGTCGAGACCGAATTCAAAGTAGACGTAGGAATTGTGGGAATTGACGACTCCCATTAAAGAGTGGATACGGTTTGATCAAGTTTAGCTTTTACTTACATACCTTACAACTTTCCTTTGTTTTCTACTTATACTTTCTATATCAAAGTTTATGATATGTCTATGTGTCATAACGAGTATTTCATCTTGCATCATTGATATTAATCAAGTTAAATGCTTTCGAGTTAACTTTAAGACTGATTTCAAGGTTAACAAGATTGTGTATAATCACTAGATATGTGATTATAATGTTGTTTTGTGAGCCAACATTTTTGGAATGGTAACTTGCTAAATATGGCTATGTGAGAGTGACCCATACTAAGTATAATATTATAGTTATCCAGGTTTTTATAAGTGTCATAATGCGTTTACCCTTGACTTAGAAAGTCATCTCATGTGTTGCTCTGGGGTGAATTATTGAATATTAGGGCGTCTAGAACCTTATTTGTTAAAGTTATTTAGTGTACGAAATATTCTTGATGATTTTGCATGTTTTTCTCTGTTAAACTTGTTCTTAGGGAATATCTATATATTTTTCATCTTCTCTAGTCTATTCATACATCTACCTATTCATCTATCTATCATCCAAACCCTGTAATCAAAATTACCTATTTTCATTTACCTCGTAACTCTAGTTGATCTTTAGAACCGAATTCCTTCCCTGTGGGATCGATATCTTTTAAAACTACATCAAAATTGTATACTTGCAGTGGTACTTTTCTATTTAGATAGGCGGTATTGACAACACCCGTTGGTATTTTGAACTTTTATCTTATCGGTAGAGAAGTGGGGAACAAGGTTTTTGGCTTCATCACCGAATATAAGCCCTCTAAATTAGTAAAGTCAAAACCTTGCGATCAATATTACTCAACTTTAATTTATTCTTGTCATTCCTTTAATATTGTAACAATATACTAATATAAAAAATTTAGAAATTTTGAGATGTTACAATTCTTCCCCACTTAAGAATTTTTATCCCAAAAATTACTTGAAGTAAACAGTTGCGAATACTGAGTTTTCATTACTTCTTCCGGTTCCCAAGTTGCTTCTTCAACTTTATGATTTCTCCAAAGTACCTTCATCAATGGAATAGAATTGTTCCTTAATCACTTAACTTTTCTTGCCAGAATATCTATCAGTTCTTCTTCATAAGTCAAATTTGGTTCAATATCTACTACATCCGGAGATAAGACATGTGAAGGATCTGACCTATATCTCCTCAACATTGAAACATGGAATACGTTGTGAATCTTGTTGAGTGATGGTGGTAATGCCAACCGATAAGCTACAAGACCAACTCTTTCAATTTCTTTATGAAAACATAGTCAAATATTTCTAAGCGCATGCATTCATTAGCCCCAAACTAGGCTGGTTAAGAAGCCTCAAGACACCCAAAAAAGTTGGAATTCAACCTCATCTCAATAAGAAGATAAGTCCAAGCAGTTGTCAAGCTAAGTCGACCTATCTTCCTGGAGAGACCTCGCCAACTAAGGAATGAAGTCCAATTGGGGTTCTATTTCCTAAGAGCTTTAAGCTCAATAAAGGATGTTTGTCCTAATTAGGACTCTCCCTGTAGAAGAACAAACTCTATCCTATTAAGGGACTAATAATCTATTTAGGCAAGAGTTCTACTTGGGATATAACTCCCTCTCTTAACCTAATAGGGAGTCTGATATGTGTATAATTACACTTATTATCATGATATTTTTAGTCATAAAATGACATGTTTTTAAATAATTTTATTCTTCATATAAAAGATTTCACGTGGTATGTAGTTGTATTTTTATACAAAAGTAGAAACTAGGTAAATCTTGGGAGTAAAATGATCAAAGATGGAATTCTATGTAAAAAAAGTGAAAAAGGTGCAAAAAGATGTCTGAAATGCAAGGAAATGGCTTAGGAGCTGTCAAAGATCGGCAAAGTTGCAAAGAAGAAATATGAAGAAAAACATATATCACGATCGTGACACCCATTCGCGGTCGTGACTTATCATTCTTCACAATCAGAAAGTTTCCAACCAACAGTCATGATCGAGACACATATATCGCACTCGTGTCTTGTGACGGTTATTGGTCTACTCTTCTCAACTACCAACCGCCGGATAAGAACGATCAATCGCCATCAACTATTAGATGAAATGACACCTTTTGGTAGTAATCCAATCATGAAAAGGTGCTTATCCATTGAGATGAGGATGAAACCTTACATCTAATCATATTGAAGTGATGCAACCCTTCACCAATGGACACGACTCTTCGTTTGGATAGACGCAACCCTTCGCACTCTATAAATATGGTTTAAAACCTACCATTTTCATGGCATGTATGGGGCATGATAGATATGATAGTGTATGCATAGATAGAGAGTGAAAAATATATAAATTTCGCTACGTTCAAACCTATAGTGAGAAAAATGTATAAGTGATTCGATTCTTATTTCAATCACTAGATTTCTCTATAAATTTGAGCGATTGTTGTACGAGTGTAACTGCAAAGCACTTATCAATAAAAATTTTCATTTTTCAACATTCATTTGTTCGATATTCACAAAGAATAGCATCCTAGAGGAGGTTTTGTACGAGTCGAGACCAAATTCAAAGTAGACGCAGGAATTGCGGGAATTGACGACTCCCATTAAAGAGTGGATACGGTTTGATCAACTTTAGCTTTCACTTGCATACCTTACAACTTTACTTTGTTTTCTACTTATTCTTTCTATTTCGAAATTTATGATATGTCTATGTGTCATAACAAATATTTAGTTTTGCGTCATTTATATTACTTAAGTTATATGCTTTCGAGTTAACTTTAAGAGTGATTTCGGGGTTAACAAGATTGTTTATAATCACTGGATCTATGGTTATAAAACTGTTTAGTGAGCCAACATTTTTGGAGTGGTAAACTTACTAAATATGGCTATGTGAGAGCGACCCGTACCAAGTATAGTATTATTGTTATCCAGGTTCTTATAAGTGTCATAATTCATTTACCCTAGATCTAGAAAAGTCATTTCATGTGTTGCTCTGCGGTGAATTATTGAATAGTTGGGCCTCTAGAATGTGTTTGTTGAAGTTATCTAGTGTATGAAATCTTCTTGATGATTTTGCATGTTTTTCTCTACTATACTTGTTTTTAAGGAATATCTATATAGTTTATACCTTTTCTAATTTGTTCATGCATCTGTCTATTCATCAGTCTACCATCCAAACCCTACAAATTATCTTATTTTGTTTGTTCCGTAACTCTAGTTGGTCTTTAGAACCGAATTCCTTCTCTGTGGGATCGATATCTTTTAAAACTACATCGCAACTGTATACTTGTAGTGGTTATCATTTTTCTATTTAATAAGCGATAATGACAACACCTGTTCATATTTAGAACTTTTATCTTATCAATAGAAAAGTGAGGAACAAGGTTTTTGGCACCCTTACCGAATATATGCCTATCGGAATGAGTATAGCCAGAAAACTTCCAATCAGAGTCATGCAAAGTTTATTAAAGGACCCCTTGGGTCACTTTTCGAATGTAAATTATTCTTAAGACCCCGGGGAAGGCAATTGCGTTCTAGATATCAAATTTTCGGAGAACGAGCAATTATATTTATGTGTCAATTAGCATGACTAGTTAAGTCTCTCACAATGAGGACATTGTGTTCTCTAGTGTGGGGGGGCACTTGTATAAAATCCAAAAAAATCAAATAAAAAAATTGAAGAATATAATTTTCTTGATTTTGTGTTGTTTATACATTATCCATACCTATGCTATACTAACATATGTTCCAAGGTTATTATGAGTGTTAGGTATTATAAGTTTAATGTTAGTGCATATTTCGAACAAGTTGTTTTGAGTTTCAGCGCACGTTGAGAGTGTGAGTGCTTTTGGCACAACATTTAGCATTTGGCAAGGATGAGTGATGAGTAACATTCAAAGTAACATTCTAAGTAAGTTTCGATATATATTTCAATGCAACATAAATTAGTATAAGTTGTATAGTTTTAGTGTAATGCTACCGATAAGTTTTAAGTGGAGTAATATCTAGTAGTGTTCTTACTATGAGTTTTATATGCTATTCTCAAATACGTCCTATAAGTATTGAGTGTGTTTAAAGTGTTGGGAAACTATATCCATAATACTTTGAAAGTTATCAATAAAGGATGAGGGTATTAAGAGAGAAAAATAAAAAGAAAGAGAGGATAACCAATGAGTTATGCAAAAGGTGAGGAATGGTACGGAGCAGAAACTGCAACCATTCAATGAGTGAAAAAAGTAGCATAGCACGAAAAATGGGTGCAAAGTACAAATCTGTACTTCAAAAACATATGTTTAAAAGAAAAAATGAGAGAAAGTGGTATGTAGCATAAAATGTAACCACTAAAAAAAGGGGAGAGTGGTATGGAGCATAAAATGCAACCACTGAGAGTGTTTTAGCATCCTAGGTTACCTAAAAATGCCTTGCGATCAAACTTTCCAAAGTGTGCTTCTTTTGTCCTTTATACTTTATACTATACTTGAAAGAAGGAAATATTCGAGTGAGCATATAACGCTTATATGAAGACGCAATTCGGTTGACCCTCCACTAAGAGCAAAGGTATACAACTAGACTATATAAATTGCACATTACTAATTTATGGGAAATTTTGAACTTTTTCTTGAATTTTATGTAACTTGGGAATGTGGTACTCACTACAATAGTCTTTCGCCAAATGAGGTACGAACTTGTATACTATTTTATACACTTCTGTTGTGTTTACCTTGATGACAAGGCAAAAGTTAAGTGTGGGGGTGTGATAAGTGTATAATTACACTTATTATCATGATATTTTCAATCATAAAACGATATGGTTTTGAGTCATTTTATACTTCATATAAAAGATTTCACGTGGTATGTAGTTGTTTTTTATGCAAATGTAGAAACTAGATAAATCTTGGGAGTAA